>JXCR01130134.1:8622-34249 GCA_002079205.1 Phalaenopsis hybrid cultivar
AAAAAAAAAAAAAAAAGGAGCAATTACGTACAGACCACCCGAAACTTGTTATTTACAAACCAACCAATCTCTTTCATACATTTTTCAAATTCTCATTCAAATATCAAAATTCATGGTACATTTTTCATTTTTATCAAATTCTCAGTAGTTTGATCTTGGGACACCTAAATACAATGGTTTGGTAGTTAAAAAAAATCACCTGGATGGTTTATTTGTAAATATCAATGTTTGGGGTGATCTGTATGTAATTATCCCAAAATAATAATAATAATAATAATTTTTAAATAAATAGATGGATAGATAATGAAGATAAAAAAGGAGCATTTACATGCAGAACACATTTAAAAAACAAATCAAACCATCATAATTTTATATCGCAGTATTAAGCTACGATGTTAACCTTCCCTACATTAAATATAGGGGATAGAGTGCTAGAAGATGCAAATAGTGAAGTTTAAATGTTAAATATGTAAATTCTAAAAAAAAAAAATTGCTATAGAGTCAATACTGAAGTAGTAGTAGCAATACAAGTTATAGAAGGAGCTGAGCTAACCTTTATTCCTCCTTTCTCCTCTTCTACCTGACCTTNGTATACCATTTAGTTCCAGTGTATTTACATATCTAATGCCCAAACTTTAATTTATGGAAGATTTACATACATAACACTCAATTCTCATGTATTTGCATATCTAACACCTAAACTTCCATTTTTATATACATGCCATCTTACCTATGCATTTTCTAGAGATTGAAATGGTGTCTTTTTTATGTGATATGAAAGATTTGGGTGGTATAAATGTAAAAATTAAATGTCTTTTTTATGTGATATGAAAGATGTGGGTGGTATAAATGTAAAAAGTAAAGTTAGATGTTAGACTTGTTAATACACAGGGTGGCATGTATGTAAATGCCCCTTCATTTATATGCCACCTTACCTAAGCATGAAAAGACTTATTGTACATCTTAAAAGTTAAAATAGTGGTAGTTTTGATGTGATATAAAAGATTAAAGTGTTATAAATGTAAAAAGTAGAGTTTAGGTGTTAGATATGTAAATACATAGAAATTGGGTAGTATGTTGTATGTAAATGCGCAAGAAAATATTAACACAAAAAATACAAGGAAAAAATATAACATCTAACTGAATTGATTTGATTTGCACAAAAAATATAACAGCTAACTGAATAAGAAAATATTATATGAACCAATTCTTTTTATGTTAAAAAAATCTATCATGAAAGTAATTTTTTGTATTAAGATAATTAATAAAAAATAATAAAAAACTAAAGAAAGAATTGATTTTGTTGATCTTAATGCCATATAATCAAATAGCACATGAACTGATTTGGAGTGCTAAAAAGCAAGAAAATATGCATAAAAATAAATTTTTTTTATTAAAAAGGTGCATGACAGAGAACTCATTAATAATTAATAATGTATTTTTTCTAGTCACTCTACAGTTTTTAGATTTCATAGGTATATATCAGCAATCAACATGGGAGTGTTTTTCTTTTTCTTTTATTAACTAAGGAGATGCTTACAAAAGATATCCAAAGCTAAGAGCTTTGATGTATGTTTTTTAATAGATGATATATTGTAAATAATATGATAGTTAGAAAAAAAAACAAGTAAAAATTAACAAAAATAGAGAAAATGATTAAAAGATAGCGGTCTGGTCATAGAATTAATAGAAAAATGATTAAGTAAATGGTATATAAATGTTGCGACTATAATGTTAATAATTATCATTCAATCTCATTAGAAGATGAGGCAACATCTAAGAAAAATATGTTTAGGTAGCTTGAAGCTATCATGCTAAGGAATATATTAAGTAATGTTTCGAAAATATGTTATGTTGCGTGATAATATGATATCATTAACACGGAAAGACAAATTTAATAAAATTGCAATCAGCCTAAAAATATTATACGGATTTGAAAGTTGGGATGTAAAAAAAAAAAAAAACTAGAAATTATGTCAAAACTAGAAAGAATAAATTAAAGAATGGTATGGACATGCACAATGAAAGTAGAAAATGCATCTATTTGAAGAGTTGATCAAATTAGTTGTTGGGTAATGTGGAGGCCCGATTCATCGAATTTAATTAGCTTCTTAATTAAGTATCCCACCTACCGCTCACCTACCATATCCCACCTACCGCTCACCTACCATATCCCACCTACCGCTCAACTGCCTCACACCTACCACTCTCACGGCTTCTAATAAATAGTCTCTTTTGGTTTAAAAGAAATGCAAAGCCAAGCAAGACCAAACCAAGTCCTCTTGAGAGCTAAGAGAAAGAGAGGAAGAGAGAGAGAGGAAGGGAGAGAAGAAAATAGAGATTTTCTTGTAAACGTCGAGCGTCGGCGCTCGACGGTGTAATCCCTCGAAGTAGTAAAATCCTCTGTAGCTCCGTAGATGTAGGCAAATTTGTCGAACCACATAAATCTGTGTGTCGCTCTGATGTTTTTTCTGCATGCAATTTTTCTCGTTCCATTTTTCACTTTATTGCCGTCGTTTTTCACAACATTAGTATCATCAAAGGATTGGGAAAAAAATTGAGTATATCAAAATTTACATATATAGGAGTTCTTCAAGGTTAAGAAAAAAAAAAACACTTACTGCGGAGCCTGTAGCAATAATCAAAATTTCATAGGTGAAGGCTACTCCACTGGCACTAGTAAGAATCTTAGAAGCAAGATCTGCCTTTACAATCTCTGTGCTTAGTATAAGATCAATGCCTGCGCAGAAATACATTTTACAAGTAATCAATAAGTTATATTAACAATAGTTCATTTTTTAAAGCTTTAATAAAAACGAAAAAAATAGAAAAAAATTATTTAAGCCAGATTAAATACTATTCATTGACTGAGATGACAATAAACAACAGGAAAATCATTTAATCATCACTACAACCTTTATATAATGTAACTCAGAGGAAGATTTTAGTGGCTTAAACTAGTCAATGGCATGGAATATAAACTAAGAACAAAAGCTGGTTACTTTTTTCAACTTGAAGCTTCTTTCCGCATGAAAAAAGGTGTTCTTTTGGTAAATATATTGAATTGTAAATCGTATTATGAACAACTCGAAATTGAGAATGCAACTAAAACTTACCTTTTTCTATATACCATTGTGGAAGAAGCCTCTCTCCTCCACTTCCAACACACACGTGAAAGCCTGGAAGCCTTGCGGCACCTAGGGTAAAGAAAAGTGAAATTTACATACATAGGACACAATTCTTATGTATTTACATATCTGACACCTAAGCTTTCATATTTACATAAATAGCACTTTGGCCTATGCATGAGAAGTTGTATTCCACTTCAAAAAGTTATAATAATGTTATTTGTGATGTGGTATACTGGTATTAAATATTTGAGTGCCAGCTGTGTAAATAAGTGAAAGTTACACACAAGAAAAAGAATAAGATGTGTGTAAGTTTAAAAGAAAAAAGCAAAGAATGATAAACAAAACCACTTGGTTACATTGTTCCTTTGTCTACTAACTAAGAAAAATGTGTTTTATTTGAGTAGATATAAAAAGAGGATGCCATTATTGGTTGCTAAATAGCTTTGAATTCCGCATATACAATTGAAGCAACCAATTCATGTGTAAAATAAGGAAATATGAACTTATTACATATAAATCAATTCATTTTGAATGCATGTAAAAACCTTCAATGAATTGCGATGATTCTTTCATGCTAACACAGTTCAAGAAGTGGACTTTATTAAAATAATAATAATAAAAAACCTATGTTTAGGCAAAAAATCTGGCCTTAAGATTTATAATTATCAGTAATTTTATGAGCGTATAAGACTGATATATGATGTTATTTAAACTTTGTTAACTCTGTCTTGCTTACAGGGGATTGGGTTCATGTATCACTCACAAATTACAAAAAAGAGGGGGCAATAGGCATGTAGTGTTGGTAGAAAATTGTTGAACAATAGGTATATAAAACAAATACTTAATAAAATACTAGATAATTGATCCTATTAATGATTCTGAAAGCTGTCATGCAATCAGAAAAAAAGGGACGCTAGAAGATGAACTAAACTAGCATAGGGATTTTATTTTGCAGCCCATTGCTAGCTGCATTAATAATTTTTTATATCATTAATTTATAGCAAGTACTTCAAGAGGATATATAGGTAAAATTTTCTCCCTCCTTCAACCAGATGGCAACCATGTTTTTAGTATGTAGTTGGATGATTTAACTTTAATTGATTTTGAACACTCTTTAGGCATATACATAAATAGTATAAAATTCTTATGTATTTACATACCTCACACCTAATTTTTTATATTTGCACACATAGCACTTAAATCTTTGATATCACATAAAAAATAGTGATGTTACCACTTCTTAAAAGCGAAATACACATTTTCATGCATAGGGTTAAAGGACCAAAGTGTGCATATGTAAATATTGAAGTTTAGGTAAAGAGATGTAAATACATAAGAATTGTGAGCTATGTATGTAAATTTCACGAATAATTATATTTCACTTCATTTTGGCTTAATAGATTATTAACTCCAGACAAGTTTTCTTAGAATGTGCATTTTGTTCTAATCATGGACGATAAATCATTATGATTTATGGGTATAATCTAAATGAATAGACAATAATGGCCTAAAATTCTATCCTTAGGACTCGTATGATTCACGAACAGGCCAAGATGCTCTGACACCATCATCTGGGATTTTTATTTCAGAATTTGTGCGATGTACCTTGAGGAAAAAGATATGCCTTGCTTAGTGCCGGACGTTCGTAGGGAGCCACCTGAAAAGATAATACCGAATACATTAACACCTAAAACCTAGTAACTTGAGGGCAAGACATCGTCAAAATACAAGGCCAAAAGAAATAAATAAATAAATAAATGTTTTAAGAGAGACATTTACATACATACCAGCCAATTCCTATGTATTTACATATCTAAAATCTAAACTGCATTTTTTACATTTATGCAACTCAAAATTTTCACATCACATAAAAAATAACACCGTTTTAACTTTTAAAAAATGAAATACACATTTTCATGCACATGTAAGGTGGCTTATAAGTAAAAATTGAAGTTTAGGTGTTAGATATGTAAATACATAAGAATTAAGTGGTATGGCTGTGGATCTTTCAAAAATATAAAACAGGAGCAAAATACCCTGTAGGACCTCCATCGTAATAGAGTTGTAATCTGAATTGATGAACTGAAAATATTCAAAATCTCGTCTAACAGTATATTAAGAAGGATTTAAGTAAGTTCTACTCTGAATCCAGACAAGCAGTATCAGAGGGATTTTAAATCCTATTATTTTGATAAAATACTTTTTCATTTCGGTTATTGGTTAATCCAAGTTCTGTTGAAGACCATCATTTATAAGATTTAAATGATTTAGGGATTTCTCCCTCTCACAAATCTTAAATCCTAAAACAATAATCACCGTAAAAAGGAATCTAGATCTTAAATCCTGAAAAGAAATCATATAATATATCAAATTTAGCAAGATTTAATAGTTATGCAAAAGTTCTACGGTCATAATACTAAGATTTACTATATCTGAATTTACAGGATTTACAAAATATCACCAGGGAAAAATCGTATTTGTTGCCAAACAGTTCCTTAGCAAGTAAGAAGTAAATCTAATGACAAGTAAATATACTTACTGATTATTCGCACTTCTAGCTCAATTAAAATTCAAATCAAAAGAAATAATCACAATCCGAACCAAACATCAACAAGACTCTGTTCCAACTACCACACCAACCGCTGAAATGAACCAGAAATGCTTAATAATGTCTATTCTATTCTAGATGAATCAGAAAACAACGCATCATCAAATAATCCAGTAGTTACCACAGCACAAAACCAGCCCTAAAAATAAATAGGGAAATAAACAATGCCTACCGCCTCCTTCGAGATGATCGCCAGTTCTCCTGGTTTAAGCCCCTGCTTTACGAATTCCCTGGCCGCATAACCCTATACAAGAAAAAAAAAAAGAATAAACCAAAAAAATAGCGACTCTTTTAACTTTATATGCAAACAGATTTATAGAAACCTAGATCGAGATTGGAGAAGACAAGCTCAACAGAGGAAAATTGCTTCAAACTGAACACAANACAATGCCTACCGCCTCCTTCGAGATGATCGCCAGTTCTCCTGCTTTAAGCCCCTGCTTTACGAATTCCCTGGCCGCATAACCCTATACAAGAAAAAAAAATGAATAAACCAAATAAATAGCGACTCTTCTAACTTTATATGCAAACAAATTTATAGAAACCTAGATCGAGATTGGAGAAGACAAGCTCAACAGAGGAAAATTGCTTCAAACTGAACACAAAAGTTAAGATCAGAATAGCTTTACCATCACCGGAACGGAATAAAAACTCCGAACTCACCGCTGCTACACCACCGCCGACGATGATGTACTTGAAGTGATTCCTCGCCATGGATTGGCCGACGATGGAGTCGGCTTTCAGGGTTTGAAATCGGGAACAGGATAGAAGCTGACCCAGCTTTCTTCTCTGTTTTCTCCCTCAAATTCTTATAGTCGAACGCAAGAGTGGCGATTCAGCGCTATTTATAGAAGAATGAAGTTGGAATGGAGGCGGGAGCCAACTTCTAAAAAATATATATATAATTACCTTTATACCACTCAATTCCTATGTATTTACATATTCCACCCAAGTTTTTTCAAGGATAATTACATATAGACCATCCAAAACATTGAAATTTACAAATTTACCATCTAGGTGATTTTTTGAACTACCGAACCGATGTGTTTACGTGTTCAACGATCAAACTATCGTGAGCTTTATAAAAATATTGGTTAGGCTTTTATCATAAATTTTGTTACTCGAGTGAGAAATTGAAAATTTGATGAAAAGGGGCGGTTGATTTGTAAATAGCAAGTTTCCAGTGATCTGCATGTAATTGCTCCTATGGATAAAGTTCGCATTATTGTATTGAATGATTGAAATATATGCAAAATTGAAATTATGGCAAGTTTGTCTACATGATTGAAATAGAACAAGCATGATTAATTCTTTATATGATGTAAATGGGCATGAAAAATTATACTCGAGTTTGAGAAATGTATGTACATTATACCTAATTCATTATTATGGTGCGGACGAGCAGTAGAACGATGATTCTATATATGATGAGGAAGACTGACAATGCTACTACGTCTATGAAATAAAAAATCATGATATTGAAAGAAAGACAGTTCGATTATTTATTTGAAGTATATTATTGTTGCATTTTGTTCTTTCATGATAAAAAGTCACACACACGCACACAGATATATATATCTACAAGTGTTGTGTTTCCCAATTCTTTGGTTGTCTTCTGCAAAGCCAGCTCTAATTCCCCTAGATTCGGGGGTTTGAATTGCCTCCGTGTCATTAAGTGGAGTGGTTAGGCACATGAGATTTGTTGGGGGCTCGTATTATAGCCTCTGACCAATCTTTAAAAACATTTTTTTTAAATATGACCATTACAAGGTAAAATAATCATGAACTTGGACTATGCAATATGTTTCTAATTATGAACATAACATGCACCATACAACTAAGTGTCTGTTTGGGGCAGCTGCAGCTTATTGAATAATTTGCTGATATGCTGATTAAAAATAATCTGTTGATAAGCTAGGTGCAGTGGCTATTATAAATTTTATTTTTTTTGAAAAAGTCAGACCGCTGCTAGAAAGCTGCCACCACACCTAAATAGGTGCGGTGTGAAAACGTTGTTTTCAGCGTTTTCAAAACGCATAAGCTGTCAAAACGTAGTTTACCCAAACAAGTCAAGTGCGTTTTCAAAACGCCACCGCAACAAAAAAGCTGCCCCAAACAGACTCTAAGAGACAAATGAATAATATTTTTCTTCATGAAGAAGATAAACATGCATATTATATTTCTTTCCATCTAGTTTCCTTNGTAAAATAAATGAAATAAATGCCCTTAATTAAAAATAGTGTCAAATACCAAGAGATCAATTGATAGTGCTGTGTTGTGGAGTCTAATTATTGCAACATATTAAACATAGATGGCACACGAATCGACCAAGGGGTTGGAAGGTAGAGGGTTGGAAGTGATACCGGAGTTAATCCACATCACAATAGAAATGAAAATATTATTGCTGGAATTCAAATAGGTTAAAACGGCGACTCTTCAAAATAGGAATAAATTATAACAACACAAATTGACACCCTCGGGCAATGGTGAAAGGGGTGGATGACAACTGGCCAACAGAGAAGATGGGAAGGGAGGGTTGCTCTGTGTGTGTGTGGAATGTGGTTTTAAATGATGCAGTAGATAAAGAGGTACAAAGGTTGTCGGCGGTAGCAAAGTCTAGTACTGGGGGATACGGCAGCTGTTAGATGGTCTGGAGAGGTTTGCGGTAAATCTGGGAGGTGTTGGGGGGGAGCAGTGCGACACATTTGGAGGGAAGGGAAGAGTTGAAGCAAGCCTAGAAGGTGTAGGGGAGAGTTGTGCCAAGTCTGGTAGGAAAAAAAAACAAGAAAGATGGGGTGCATGAAGATGATAACAAATAGGAAAAGGGAAGATAAACACCACCTAAGATGAGTTACAGCCGGAGCACCTTCTCGCCGTCAGATATAGCCTATAAGAGAAAATGGGAAGGTCGGAGGCTGTTCAAATAGAAATCTCAACAAAAATTAACTCTAAAATAGAAAATAATGAATATATAATACATAACTAGGAGGGGGAGGCCCCACCCTCAGATGACAACCCTAACCCCCCAAAATAGGAGTCGGTCAGCCCTAGTAACTCCTTGGCTGAACAGGTCCAAGTCGTCCAGTTGGTTCAACCCTCATAGAGCCCCGCTTCCGTTTGCCAAGATTTGGGGAGCTTCGACTTCATTAGTCAAAGTTTTTGTTTGCACGTTGACGATGACGGAGTTGTTGGAACCTCTCGGGGCTAAGAGACCTTTGGCGGTGGCTCGAAGAACACCTATATCCCACTAGCGACTGTACTGCCTCCCAAAACACTAGGCAAGTTTTCTTCACTTGCGAGCACACCTCCATATCGATCCAATCTTACGGGGGTCCCCTACTGAGCTGGATTGGGTTTATGTGTCCTGCATAAACAGTTGAATTCTCCCAAAGTACCCATGGTCGGTTCAACCTAATCTTAAGTGAGAGTAACTTGAACCTCCCCGAATAGTGGTGGCTATGGTGGTAAGGTATCAACCGCGATTTCCTGAAATACTCTCTGTTGTGATTGTCCTGTGTCAGGAGTTGGTGTCTCAGTCCTATCATCCTTGATCGTCACCGAAATTGGTTCCACCGATACTACTCTAATAGCAATGGCACGTGATCTCAGGCTCCGTCCAAGGGAGAAGAATGATGTTCTTCCATCCTTGGTAAAAGAGTATGTGTTTTTTAATCCATCATGCTGAGTAGTATAGTCAAATTGTCATAACTTCTCCAACATCAAGTGGCAGGCATCCATGGGTACCGCATCACACCACACATGATTCTATAGCTGACTCTCAATTGAAAACTCCACTAAGCACCTCCAATCAATGGTGACCATGTTCTCCTTCTTCAACCACATCAGAGAATATAGTTGGAAGTGTCTCTGAGTCATGAGACCNGGGCTCCGTCCAAGGGAGAAGAATGATGTTCTTCCATCCTTGGTAAAAGAGTATGTGTCTTTGAATCCATCATGTTGAGTAGTATAGTCAAATTGTTATAACTTCTCCAACATCAAGTGGCAGACATCAATGGGTACCACATCACATCACACCACACATAATTCTACAGCTAACTCTCAATTGAAAACTCCACTAGGCACCTCCAATCAATGGGGACCATGTTCTCCTTCTTCAACCACATCAGAGAATATAGTTGGAAGTGTCTCTGAGTTATGAGACCCAACTTCTCCACCATCTGTGTAGAAGCCACGTTCTTACTGCTCCCTCAATCAATGATGAGACTGCATACATTCCCGTTCGGAGTGCAAAGAGCGTGGAATATGTTGCGGCAAAGACACTGCATATCCATTTTATCCTCAGTCCTTAGAACCCGTCGAACCACGAGTATCTCACCTTCATCCAGTTGTCTCCTCGTTGTTAACCTCCTCCATAGGGCTACCCCCCCCCCCCCCCCCCCNCAACCACATCAGAGAATATAGTTGGAAGTGTCTCTGAGTCATGAGACCCAATTTCTCCACCATCTGTATGGAAGCCACGTTCTTACTGCTCCCTCCATCAATGATGAGACTGCATACATTCCCGTTCGGAGTGCAAAGAGCGCGGAATATGTTGCGGCAAAGACACTGCAGATCCATTGTATCCTCAGTCCGCAGAACCCGTCGAACCACGAGCATCTCACCTTCATCCTGTATAGATGATACACCTCACCCTATTCCTCAGTTGTCTCCTCGTTACTAACCTCCTCCACAGGGCTACAGACCCCCCCCCCTTCCCCGATAACGAGTTATTATGAGTTCATCTGACTAAGGGTGTAAACAAGTCGAGTTTGAGAGAGTCCTGACTCGGCTGTGTTTGGCTTGCTAAAAAATAACGTTGTTCGTGTTCAACTCAATAATATATCGAGCGCAAAAATTTGATCGTGTTTGGCTCATTTACTCAGTGAGTCGAACACGAACTGTTTGCAAACAACAAGTCATTTTAACGTCCCTAATCACACAACAGTGGAATGTAAAAGGTAGGGGTAAGAGTTAAATCTTATTATTTAAAATAAAATATTCATTTAAATAATTTTTAAAAAAATTAATAATTTTAATTGATTATTAATCTTTGTTGCCTTGTAGTCAATTAAATTAATTAAATAATACTCGTCAATTTAATGTGTGTGTGTATATATATATATATTATTTTCTTAAAACAATGACCTGAGGCTATTATACGAGCCCCGGTCATCACTTATGCGCTTAAGAAATCGAGTATCATACCCTACACTCGGGGGAATCGAAACTCAGACCAGAGGGGACTTACAACTGACAAGTATATACCCGACCAACTGATCTAAGTACGCGGCGCATATATATATATATATGTATATATATGTATATATATATATATATCAAACAAAAAAAGTGGTGTGTTTGGCTCGTTCGCTTAGTGAACTAATTGAACACAAACTGAACACGAGTTGTTCACGAACAACGATCTGGCTCAACCAAATCACGCTTCATTTGCAACTAGTCAAACTGCGTTGTGAACTCCTCCTCTAATAGGTCTTTCTACTGTAGATGGTTGAGTCTCAGAAACATATCCTGACAGTAGTAAGAAGATAGTTATTTTCTATGCATCGTCTTCCTCAACTTCTCTCATTTGATAACTTTGTCATTGTCTCCTCTCTTACTTTGCCGCTGTAAGTTTTCCCACCACAAGGAAACATTTTTTCTCAATTTGATATTTGCAAGCTTCAACCTTGTATCTTCTAACACCTATTTATATTCAAAGATCATCTCAACTAATTGTAGTCATTCAATAAGTTGTCTAGATCCATACCTCCGTCGAACTTTGGTAGATCCACCTTTATTATAAAATCCATGTGTCCTACATATGTGGCCTTCTCTGATACTTGATTTCAAAGCGTCATGGCATTTTTTTCTTCATCACTGAAACCCTCCCTATGGAAGGGATTGAAATTCTCATCTCTTTCGCCCCTTCAATTTTCCCTATCACGATCAAGGGTAATTTCCCCATCGGTTTCACCCTCCATGTCCGTAAGCCTCCTCTAAATTCAACGGATCCCTCGTATCTTTTCCTACGTAGGCTCGAACATATATCTCCTTGGTGGCATGACTAGGGTTTAGAGTTGAGAGGTAAAAGAGGGTGTATGAGACTATTTGAAGGTGTATGAAAATTAATTCGAAAATCAGCAAGGGAAATTAGGATTAGGTAAAAATTTGTCTATGATTTGAGAATAGGAAAGAAAATTTTTAATGGAGGAGATAAGGCAGATGCTAGGAAACACTAGGAGAGGAATAGGGTTAGACTAACACTGATGTCAATTGATACCAGAGTTAACTCAAACCACAATAAAAATAAAAATATTATTGTTGGAATTCAAATAGATCACACCAACTCTTCAAAATAAGAAATAAACAATAACAACAACAATAAACAACCTCGGGCGACGGTGAAGTGGGTGGAAGACAATTGCCAGTGGGGTGTGGATTCCAAAGGGGGTTACAAAGGTTGTCGGTAGAAGCAAAGTTTGGTAGTGGGGGTCACGGTAGTAGTTGGATGGTCTGAAGGAGTATGTGACAGATCTGGGAGGTGCTTTCAGGTCTAGCAGGGGAAAAAACAAGGGAGATGGGTTGAAGAAAGAAGATACCAAACAAGAAAAGGGAAGATACACCCCACCTCGTACGAGTTATAGCCAAAATGTCTTCTCGCCATCAAAAACAACCCTAAAAGGAAAAATGGGATGTCGGAGGCTGTCCAAACATAAATCTAATCAAAAACTAATCCTAGAATAGAAAATAATAAATATATAGAATAGATAATTAGAAGTGGGCCCCTCCCCTTGGGCGGCAATCCTAGCCCCCAAAATAGGAAGTAGTCGGCCCTAGTAACCCCTTGGCTGAACTGGTCCAAGTGGCCTAGCCGGCCCTACTAATGTGTGTGTGTGTGTGTTGAATAGAAAATTAATTGGGTTTATGTAAAGTAAAATATGAAAATTTTATAAATCAATAATTGACTGACGATTTTGCATTTTCCATTTACTAACTATTTTGGGTTCTTTTCTCGTTTGTAAGTACCAATTTTGAACTACATTTACAACCTTAAATAAGCAATTTAAATCTATCCAAAATGGGTTATAACGATAGAATACCGATAAAACAGCATATTGACACACCATGTGGATGTAAAATTACTTGGGAGGTAAAATTTTAGATGTATTGCATTAAAAACCTTCGAATTGCTATGGCTAAAAAGTATCATTGTGGATTTAAAGAATGAGTGAAAATATCCCGTGAGGCTCTATATGATAACAAGTCATTAGTCAATAATGTACATAATCCTGTAAGTATGAACATACAAATCATATTAAAATTGATAGACATCTTATAAAGAACCTTGGTAATTATATAATGTGTGCTCCATTTATGAACATGTGTAAACAACTTGCTGGTATTCTCTCCAAAGTATATCAAAGGTANAGTACAATTAGGTGTTGGTCTATTGTTGTTCTTTTTATGAAACAAGCCCCGGTAAATATTTACATACATACCACTCAATTGTAAAAATGCAAAATTTTTTTATTAAATTAAATTTATTTTAAGATTATATATTTAATTTATCTCTAACATATTGTATGTAACTTCAAAATTTGATGTCTTCAAAATTTGTTATAACAAACAATATATATTAACAACAACAAATACAAGACTTTATCCCACTAAGTGGGGTTGGCTACATGAATCCTTTTTCTCCATTGAGTACTATTAAGTGTCACATTTTCATTTAATTCTAATAGATTAAGATCTTTTTTTTATATACTATGTCCAAGTCTTTTTAGGTCTATCTCTGTCTTTCTTAGCATAAGTCAAATCTAAAACATCTACTCTACTAACAAGATCATCAGATGGTCGACGTTTAATGTGACCAAACCATCAAAGATGACTAGCTCTAATCTTGTCCTCCACTGGAGCTGCACCCACCCTATCACAGATATATTCATTTCACATTTTGTCTCTAAGTGTTAAGCCACTCATCTATTTAAGCATTTTCATCTTAACAATACTTAACTTTGTTTTATGCTTCTCTTTTAAAGGGCAACATTATGCACCATAGAGTATCGTGGGTATCATCACTATCTTATAAAATTTTCCTCTAAGTCTAACCGGTACTTTTCTATCACACAATAGGTTTGATGCATTTCTCCACTTCAACCAACCAACTTGAATTCTATCAGTAACATCCTCATCTATATCACCATCACTTTGAACAATAGATCCGAGATATCTAAAAGGATCACACCAATTAATGATTTGATCACCCATAGTTACAACTCGGTCACTAGAGTTACTACCGCTAAAATTACATTCAATGTATTAAGTCTTAGATCTACTTAAACGAAGGCCTTTAGCCTCCAATGTAGACCTTCATAATTCAAGTTTTTTATGAAGTCCTTCTCTAGTCTTATTCATAAGAAGGATATCATCAACGAAAAACATAACCCAAGTACATCCTCCTGTTAATGTCCAGTAAGAGCATCAATAACTACAACAAAATGATATGAGCTTAAAGCCAATCTCTGATGTAATCCAACTAAAACAATAAAATACTTGGTCAATCCTACTTATGTTCGAACACAAGTAATAATTTTAGTATACATATCCTTAATGACTTGAATATACGTCATATCAACACCCTTTTTTTTCTAAAACTCTCCAAATGACTTCTCTTGGGACCTTAACGTAAGTATTTTCTAAATCAATAAAAATTATTTGTAGATCCTCCTTATTCTCTTTGTACTTCTCCGTCAAACCTCTCAATAAATGTATAGCTTCCATAGTAGACCTGCTTGGCATGAATCCAAAATGATTATGAGAAATCTCTGTATCACGTCTTAACAAATGTTCAATTACTCTGTCCCATAATCTTAAAGTATGACACATCAACTTAAGTTCTCTATAATTTGTACACTCTTGTGCATCTCATTTATTCATTAAAATGAGAACCAAAATACCCTTCCTCCACTCCTCAGACATCATTTTAGTTTTTAAAATAATACTAAAGAGTTTATTAAGCCAAAAAACTCCCAAATCTCCTAAATATTTCCACACTTCAATTGGGGCATCATCAAGTCCTATTGATTTTCCAATATTGGTTTTCTTTAAAGCCTCATCAACTTTTTTTTTTAGTAATAGAATGGTAAAAATAAAATAATTTATTATCATTAATGATGCTAAGATCACTAAAGTCGATCGTATTTTCATAAACTTCATTGAAAAGTCTATAAAAATAGCTCACCCACCTACTTTGAATATATTTCTCTAAGAAAATCACTTTTTGATTTTCATCTTTGATACACTTTACTTGAATTAAAACTTCACTTTTCTCTTCTCTTTGTTTGACTAGTTTATACATAAATTTTTCACCCTCTTTAATATCTAATATATTATAAAGATCACTAAAGAAGTATTTTTAGCGTCACAAATTATTATCTTATACACCTTACGAGCCACATTATATTTTTCTCAGTTTTCTTTGTTTTTACATTTGAACCAATTTTTTTAACATAACTTCTTACATTTTATCTTTTATTTCTCATTATTATTCCACCACCAACTCTTTCTATTTATAAAAAAAAATTTTCCTTTGATTCTCCAAGTACATCTTTTGTCACTTATTTAACAGTACTTATCATTTTATCCCACATAGAATTTGTTTCTTCATGGACATCCTAAATCGTGATATCTTGAAGTTTCCACTTAGAATAACATCACAATTTTTGCACTCTCTACGATCTTTTTTTCTCGTAAAAAAATAATCAATTTATGTTTTATTTGATCCATTTTTATAGCTAATAATATGTTCTATCTAGTTTCTAAAATAAAATATTAGGAACACTAAAGCAAAATCTAATATGATTTTACATTCTTCGTCAGTCACTCCAAAATTGTACTAGTCACCACGAATATTTTAAAAATCTTCCACTGCTCTACCAACATGTCCATTTAAATCTCCTCTAATAAAAATTTTTTCTTCGGACAATATAAAATATAATAATCAGCAAAACCAAAATATTCATAGTTTGAATGTTTCAATCACTTTTAATTGCCTCGCACAAGAATAAAAGAGTCCCATCAATTACCAAACCATGCAGCATCATATGCTTTATGCGGTCACCACTATCAGATTAGAAAGAATCGCCATTATTAATATGAGGTTTTTACATATTTACCATCTAAAACATATATATTTACATATGAAACCACCTATACTCTAATATTTACATGTTAACCACCTAGAAATTATACCTTTTTTTCAGATTTACCACTATCCATTATCATTCCTCTCTGCAGTCTTCCCACCTAGAGATCTAAATTTTGACTGGTTCACATAGTTTTGGTGTTTGATATGTAAATATAAGAAAAATATTACATCAGGACTCCGAACATAGAGCTACGTTCGGATTGCAATAGTTAGGAATATCCCGTTGAGTTACAAGGATATTCTATCTGCGTTATTTGTAAAAAAAATGATGTTTTATTTGAGTATTATATGACGTTATTCGATTATTTTGCAGTGTTATTGAAATATTCCCCCACGTTACTTGATTTGGGGTGAGATGTTATTGGAATATTCCCCCGCGTTACTTGATTTGGGGCTGTGTTATTCCAATAACATAGTGAAAATTGAAATAACACGGGGGATATGCCGAATAACACAACCCCAAATCAAGTAACTCGGGGGAAAATATTCCAATAACACTGCAATAATAGAATAACAACATATAATACTCGAATAACACTGCAATAATAGAATAACAACATATAATACTCGAATAACACTTAATTTTTTATAAATAACGCAGATAAAAATTCATGTAACATAGCGAGATATTTCCAACTATTGTAATCCGAACGTAGCTCTACGTTCGGAGTCGTGATGTAATATTTTTTTTGTAAATATATATGTTTTAGAGTGTAGGCATATAATTTATAATATTTAACAATACATCACACAAGTCCTAAAGATAGATAAACATAATACTGCTGTTTAATTTTTAACCAAGTGATTGACAAGTTGTAAACATTAAGGCTACATATGCAAATAAAGAAATGTAAACTGTTAATGCAAAATCCCAAAATAAAGAGGGCAACATTGTAATTTATAGATCAAAATTCATGATTATCTCCACCCATATTTTTTATTTTTATTATTTTTTTGATGATTTGATCATGACAGCTCTATTTACAAAAAAAAAAAAAAAAAAAAAAAAAAAAAAAAAAAAAAAAAAAAAAAAAAAAAAANAAAAAAAAAAAAAAAAAATCGATTCGAATGTTGGCTTAAATTGAGATCAAATTGAAATATGAGCCGAGCTATAAACCAAAATGTTAAATTGAAAATCTTGTAACCGATTTCGAGCCATACATGGATCAATTGGAATTGACTCAGAGATTTGCTCGTAATAGTTTTTTATTTATAAAGATTATATATCTAATGTTAATTTCGAACCGATTTTGAGCTAAATCATATCCAAATAGCTCGATTTGAGATAATCAGTTTCAATTTTGAGCCGGATCAAGCTGATTCCGAGCTTAAACGATCAATTCAAGCCAACCCAATTCAATTTCAAGCCGCTCAACTCAAAATTGAATATAACGAATCATGAGCCGATTTCGAGCCACTAATCTATTCAAGCCGATTTCCGACAGACCCGAACTTCGGCTCCAAATCGAGCCCTACTCTAAGTCTCAACCATACACCTAAAATAATGTATGTTTCAAATCCCAAATTCCACAAAAAATTTTTACAAACTTGAAATATAATTTTCACAGCATAAATTAAAGCATCAAGAGTACATATAAATAATAATAATAATAAAAAGACCTCATAATTATGAGTTATTACAAATATATCTTCTAAGGCTTGGGGACAGTAGCATTGAGAATCTTCACATCCTGATATGGTTTGTCATTCCTATCAGTCTTCACCTTCTCTATAGCCTGCAGGTTTGCAAGAATTACTTAATAAAATTGCATTTTCAATAGAATAAAAATATGTAATCAATTAATTTTTGTATTGCACTAATCTGAAAGCAAATCCAACGGTTTCAAACCCATAACAACCAAAGTTTAATCATGACACCCTCATGTCCATACATAGAAACCAAAACATTACTATTTACAAAATATAGCACCCAAGCGATGTTTCTGAACTACCGAACCGATGAAGTTACGCGTGTCATGATCAAACCATCGAGAATTTGATAAAAATAAAGAATACGGGTTGGGGTTTTATCATGCATTTCAATATTTGAGCGAGAATTTGAAAAATGGATGAAAGAGAGTGCCAGGTTTGTAAATAGTAATGTTTCGAGTGGTATGTAAATGACGCTTTTTTCGAATTTTGCTCTGAGATTGGGCGCGATATAATACTCGATTGATTAATCATGTATTGCACTCAACTTGCATAAATTTAGAATAGGATATTCTAATCCAACTTTAAGCAAGATGAATTTTGCAGCTATTGAGTATGCCTTGAGAATAGTGCAATATAGAAGTTGATTAATTAGCCATACATTGCACTCATCTTAAAGCAAATTCAGGGACAAGAAAAAATCTAGCAATAGTTTAAATAAGGATATCATCATACAAATTTGACCGTGATGAATTTTCTGACAATTGAACATGCTTAGAGAAAAGTACAGCTTCATTCGTAGCACTAAAAAATTTGATATTTACAAATCAAGCACTCTCTTTCATTCATTTTTCAAATTCTCACTGAAATATCAAAATTCACGATAAAATCCTACCCATATTTTTCCTTTTTATCAAATTCTCAATGGTTTGATTGTGGCATTTGCATGAGTGCTCGTTTGGTAAATAGCGATGTTTCAATGGTTATGTATTTACATACCACTTAATTCATATGTATTTACATATTTAGCACGTAAACTTTAATTTTTATAAATGTTACCTTTCCGATACATGAAAATGTGCATCTCACATTTTAAAAGTTAAAAAATGAGGGTATGTTTGATGAGACATGAAAGACTTGGTTGGTATAGATATGTTAGAAGTTATTAGGAATTGATTTATTTTCTTTCTTGTTATTTTCTATTTTATGTATTTCCTATTTTATGTACTTACTTTTATCTCTAGATAGTTATTAGGAGATATAGGTCGTATTTTTTTTCCTTTTATCTCCGAGTAATTATTAAGAATTGATTAATTGAAATCTTGGAGACATAGACGTTATGTATTTCCTATTTTAGAATTCATATAAGTTCTATTTATCCTCCCCATTCATATAAATAAAATATTCTGCTAAATTCTTAAAACCTACATGGTATCAGAGCCTTGAAATAAGCCCTAGAGTCTCAGGCGGAGGAGATCTTTTGCCGTCAGAAACTTCTTATTCCTTGCAATCAGCAATCTTTCTCCTTGCCGGCCCTAGCCGTCAAAACCCCTCTCCCTCCAGGTCCTAGCTGTCGGAACTCCTTCATGCAAGAATTAACCACTAGAACTCTCTCCCCACAGGTCCCTAGCCGCCGAAACTCCTCACCCTGCAGGCCCTNCAGGCGGAGGAGATCTTTTGCCGTCAGAAACTTCTTATTCCTTGCAATCAGCAATCTTTCTCCTGGCAGGCCCTAGCCGTCAAAACTCCTCTCCCTCCAGGTCCTAGCTGTCGGAACTCCTTCCTGCAAGAATTAACCACTAGAACTCTCTCCCCACAGGTCCCTAGCCGCCGAAACTCCTCACCCTGCAGGCCCTAGTTGTTGGAACTCCTTCCCGCATAAACTAGCCTTCCAAAATCTCTCCCTGCAGGTCCCTAGCAACCAGAACTTCTCCCACCGCAGCCCATTAGGCGCCGAAACCCCCAGCCGGAATTTCCCACCACAGGCCCTCCTACGATCCAAGTTCTCACTACAGTCTTTGACTGCACTCAATTGCTGCAAGGATTTCTTTCTTCCGAAATAAATCTTCCTCCTAGAGGCCTTGTCTCCCGTCAGAATTTCTTCTTGTCGGCATACTCACGTGAAAATTCCTTCTCTTCAATTCACAAGCAGCCAACAGTTTTTTTGTCTCCTATAAAAACATCTTCTCCGTGGCCTCTAGAGCCTAAGCACAAACCACCTCGAAAGACAAAGCAAACTGCTTGCAAGTCCACCGGCGGCAATGCCCCAATTGAGCAACTAACAACCATGGTGGTCAAGAAGTCGGCTCCTGCGACCGGTGGCATGAAGAAATCTCATTGTTTACGTCCCAGAACAGTTGCGCTGAGGGAGATCAGGACATACCAAAAGAGCATGGAGCACCTCATCTGTAGCTTCCCTTCCTACGTCTAGTCCACAAAATTGCGCAGGATTTCAAAACCAATCTCCAATTCTAGAGTTTTGTCGTTGTTGCGCTTTAGGAGGCTGCAAAGTCTTAACTTGTCGGTCTCTTTAAAGACATAAATCTTTGCGCCATCCATGTGAAGAGGATTCCTTTTATGTCGAAGGATATTCAGCTTAATCGTCGCATCTGTGTCCCTCCTTTCCAGACGCAGGGAATGGCTTCTTCCATGTCTCGGCGTCTGATTGGAACCATGGCTGATTCCTCCACCTTCGACCTTCCATCTGACACTGTTCTTGATTCCACCGGAGGCTCGACATCTACCTCAATCCCTCTATAGACAACGGAGGAACTGAACACCACAAACTCCACGGGGAATCGACAAATAAAGGGGTTGACTGAAGTGTTGTAGATTTCGAGGGCGTAGAGAGACCTTTAGCAGTAGAAGATTTGGTCCAAGACACGTTGAACTCTATTCAGAGTCGAGTGGAATAAGCTGTTTGGTTCTAGCCAGTTCTCCTCCGGCCTATCGACCTCTCATGTTCATCCAGGATAGTCATTCGAGGAGGATGATTTATTATTATTTTTTCTTTCCCTTTCTTTTTTCTCAAAAAAATGGTATGATGACATCTTCCTCGATTCTCCTTTGCCGCCATAGTCTTTTTTTTTCCTACAACAAGCCATCCTTCGAAACTTTTTCCTGCAGCAGACCTTTCTCTGGAACCTTCTCCTACAACAACACCCTCCTCCCAAGTCTTTTTCCTGCAGCAGACCCTCCTCCAACACCTTTTCCTGCAGCAGACCCTCCTCCAAAATCGTTTCCTGTAGGAGGCCTCCACTGAAGTCTTTTCCTGTAGTAGGCCCTCCTCTAGAACTTTTTCTTTGCAGGTTATGTCCTACAACTTTCCCTATAAGTTATCTACTTCCCCGCAATCTTCTCTGTAGCATTGCATATAACAGCCTTCTGCCTACCTACAAAAACCACAGTCAAATACAACTGTAGATAAAGACAACCGCAACCAACTAGAAGTATCTCTAAATGCTATTGGGGATGAAGACTTCATGTTCTACCACACAACATATATCCCTCGCCCATTGTTTTATGATTTCAAATTCAAGTTGAACATCTATGTTTCAACTTGAGCATGAGTGTTAGAAGTTATTAGAAATTGATTTTTTTTTCTAATTTTTCCTATTTTATGTCTTCCCTATTTTATGCATTTCCTTTACTCTAGGTAGTTATTAGGAAATTGATTAATTATAGTCTTGGAGATATAGGTGTTATCTTTTTTCTTATTTTATGTCTTTTCTTTTATCTCCGAGTACTTATTAGGAATTGATTAATTATAATCTTGGAGATATAAGTGTTATATGTATGTCATAGTTTAGGATTCGTGTAAGTTGTATTTATAACGTCTTTCATATTAATAAAGTATTCCGCTAAATTCTTATAACCTACAAGATGTTAAAAGTAAAATTTAAGTGTTAGATATGTATANATTTTATGATTTCAAATTCAAGTTGAACATCTATGTTTCAACTTGAGCATAAGTGTTAGAAGTTATTAGAAATTAATTTTTTTTTTCTAATTTTTCCTATTTTATGTCTTCCCTATTTTATGCATTTCCTTTACTCTAGGTAGTTATTAGGAAATTGATTAATTATAATCTTGGAGATATAGGTGTTATCTTTTTTCTTATTTTATGACTTTTCTTTTATCTCCGAGTAGTTATTAGGAATTGATTAATTATAATCTTGGAGATATAAGTGTTATATGTATTTCATATTTTAGGATTCGTGTAAGTTGTATTTATAACGTCTTTCATATCAATAAAGTATTCCGCTAAATTCTTATAACCTACAAGATGTTAAAAGTAAAATTTAAGTGTTAGATATGTATATACATAGGAAATGGTTTAAATGTATGTAAATGGCCCATCAAGTAATTAGCAATACATTGCACTCATATCAAATTAAAGCAACAAAATTTCTTCTTTCAATAAGCCTCAGGAAAAAAAAAATACTAACCTGCACCACATCCATCCCTTTGACAACTCTACCAAACACAGAATGCTTATTATCCAGCCATGGAGTGGCCACAGTGGTGATAAAAAACTGGGATCCATTTGTATTAGGCCCAGCATTAGCCATTGAAAGAGTGAAAGGTCTGTCATGTCTTAAGCTGCATAAATGAAGAGAAAATATTTACCAAGTTAGGGTAAACAGCATTTTTAAGCATTCTCTTAAGCTGGTTAAACAAATAAATAAAATAAAGAAAGATTTACATACATACCACTCATTTCCTATGCATTTACATATCTAACACCTAAACTTCAATCTTTACATACCTGCCACTTTATATATGCTGAATTTCACTTTTTCAAAGTTTAAATAGTGATATTTTTGAAGTGATATGAAAATATTTGGTGGTATTAATGTAAAAAGTAAACTTTAGGTTCTAGATATGTAAATACAAAGGAATTGAATGGTATGTACCTAAAATAAATGAAATAAATGCCCTTAATTAAAAATAGTGTCAAATACCAAGAGATCAATTGGTAGTGCTGTGTTGTGGAGTCTAATTATTGCAACATATTAAACATAGATGGCACACGAATCGACCAAGGGGTTGGAAGGTAGAGGGTTGGAAGTGATACCGGAGTTAATCCACATCACAATAGAAATGAAAATATTATTGCTGGAATTCAAATAGGTTAAAACGGCGACTCTTCAAAATAGGAAATAAATTATAACAACACAAATTGACACCCTTGGGCAATGGCGAAGGGGGTGGATGACAACTGGCCAGCAGAGAAGATGGGAAGGGAGGGTTGCTCTGTGTGTGTGTGGAATGTGGTTTTAAATGATGCACTAGATAAAGAGGTACAAAGGTTGTCGGCGGTAGCAAAGTTTAGTACTGGGGGATACGGCAGCTGTTGGATGGTCTGGAGAGGTTTGCGGTAAATCTGGGAGGTGTTGGGAGGGAGCAGTGCGACAAATTTGGAGGGAAGGGAAGAGTTGAAGCAAGCCTAGAAGGTGTAGGGGAGAGTTGTACCAGGTCTGGTAAGAAAAAAAAACAAGAAAGATGGGGTGCATGAAGATGATAACAAATAGGAAAAGGGAAGATAAACACCACCTANAGTCTGGAGAGGTTTGCGGTAAATCTGGGAGGTGTTGGGAGGGAGCAGTGCGACAAATTTGGAGGGAAGGGAAGAGTTGAAGCAAACCTAGAAGGTGTAGGGGAGATTTGTGCCAGGTCTGGTAGGAAAAAAAACCAAGTAAGATGGGGTGCATGAAGATGATAACAAATAGGAAAAGGGAAGATAAACACCACCTAAGATGAGTTACAGTCGGAGCACCTTCTCGCCGTCAGATATAGCCTATAAGAGAAAATGGGAAGGTCGAAGGCTGTTCAAATAGAAATCTCAACAAAAATTAACTCTAAAATAGAAAATAACGAATATATAATACATAACTAGGAGNTCGGAGCACCTTATCGCCGTCAGATATAGCCTATAAGAGAAAATGGGAAGGTCGAAGGCGGTTCAAATAGAAATCTCAACAAAAATTAACTCTAAAATAGAAAATAACGAATATATAATACATAACTAGGAGGGGGAGGCCCCACCCTCAGATGACAACCCTAACCCCCCAAAATAGGAGTCGGTCGGCCCTAGTAACTCCTTGGTTGAACCGGTCCAAGTGGTTCAGCTGGTTCAACCCTCATAGAGCCCCGCTTCTGTTTGCCAAGATTGAGGGAGCTTCGACTTCATTAGTCAAAGCTTTTGTTTGCACGTTGACGATGACGGAGTGGTTGGAACCTCTCGGNCTGAACTGGTTCCAAGTGGTCCAGCTGGTTCAACCCTCATAGAGCCCCGCTTCTGTTTGCCAAGATTTTGGGAGCTTCGACTTCATTAGTCAAAGCTTTTGTTTGCACGTTGACGATGACGGAGTGGTTGGAACCTCTCGGGGCTAACAGACATTTGACGGTGGCTCGAAGAGCACCTAGATCCCACTAGCGACTGTACTGCCTCCCAAAACACTAGGGAAGTTTTCTTCACTTGCGAGCACACCTCCATATCGATCCAATCTTATGGGGGTCCCCTACTGAGCTGGATTGGGTTTATGTGTCCAACATAAACAGTTGAATTCTCCCAAAGTAACCCATAGTCGGTTCAACCTAATCTTACGTGAGAGTAACTTGAACCTCCCCGAATAGTGGTGGCTATGGTGGTAAGGTATCAACCGCGATTTCCTGAAATNACCCATGGTCGGTTCAGCCTAATCTTAAGTGAGAGTAACTTGAACCTCCCCAAATAGTGGTGGTTATAGTGGTAAGGTGTCAACCACGATTTCCTAAAATACCCTCTGTTGTGATTGTCCTGTGTCTTGAGTTGGTGTCTTAGTCCAATCATCCTTGATCATCACCGAAATTGGTTCCACCGATACTACTCTAATAGCAATGGCACATGACATCAGGCTCCGTCCAAGGGAGAAGAATGATGTTCTTCCATCCTTGGTAAAAGAGTATGTGTTTTTTAATCCATCATGCTGAGTAGTATAGTCAAATTGTCATAACTTCTCCAACATCAAGTGGCAGGCATCAATGGGTACCACATCACACCACACATAATTCTACAGCTGACTCTCAATTGAAAACCCCACTAGGCACCTCCAGTTAATGGTGACCATGTTCTCCTTCTTCAACCACATCAGAGAATATAGTTGGAAGTGTCTCTGAGTCATGAGACCCAACTTCTCCACCATCTGTATGGAAGCCACGTTCTTACTGCTCCCTCCATCAATGATGAGACTGCATACATTCCCGTTCGGAGTGCAAAGAGCATGGAATATGTTGCGGCAAAGACACTGCAGATCCATTGTATCCTCAGTCCGTAGAACCCGTAGAACCCGTCGAACCACGAGCATCTCACCTTCATCTGGTTGTCTCCTTGTTGCTAACCTCCTTCACAGGGCTACAACCCCCCCCCCCNACAGGGCCACATCCCCCCCCCCCCTCCCCCCCGATAACGAGTTATGGTGAGTTCATCTGACTATGGGTGTAAACAAGTCGAGTTTGAGTGAGTCCTGACTCGGCTATGTTTGGCTCGCTAAAAAATAACGTTGTTTGTGTTCAACTCAATAATATATCGAGCGAAAAAATTTGATCATGTTTGGCTCATTTACGAACACGAACTGCTTGCAAACAACAAGTCATTTTAATGTCCCTAATCATGCGCAGTGGAATGTAAAAGGTAGGGGTAAGAGTTAAATCTTATTATTTATATTAAAATATTCTTTTAAATAATTTTTAAAAAAAATTAATAATTTTTTTAATTAATAATTTTAATTGATTATTAATCTTCGTTGCCTTTTAGTCAATTAAATTAATTAAATAATACTCGTCAATATATATATATATATATATATTTTTCTTAAAACAATGACCTGAAGCTATTATACGAGCTCCGGTCATCCCTTATGCGCTTAAGAAATCGAGTATCATACCCTACACTCGGGGGAATCGAACCTCAAACCAGAAGGGACATACAACTGACAAACAGATGTCCGACCAACTGATCTGAATACGCGGCGCATATATATATAT
>JXCR01130134.1:34572-91478 GCA_002079205.1 Phalaenopsis hybrid cultivar
TATATATATATATATATATATATATATATTGTGAGATATGTACTTCCTGGTATATAAATGAATTACAAAGAACACAAGCAAACACGGATCGTTTACGTTGTTCGATCCAACTGGATCTACGTCCACGGGAGGGAATCAATCAAATAGTTCACTAAGGCAAAAGAGAATACATAGCTTATACATAGAGACGAGCCCTCATCTTCCTTCTATGGCATCCATCTTATTCGACACCTTGATACAAGGCCACAGGATACTCTCCTCCTCTCTAGCACTCTAGCTATTCTCTCCTCCTTTGTGGTAGCTTAAGATCTCTTCCCTTGCTCTCCTAAGCCTCACACCTTCTTTATTTATAGAAGCAAGAGAGTGGTAGGTGAGCAGTAGGTGAGATGTGGTAGGTGCGGTACCACATTACAAAAGTGTCATTTTACCTTAGTTCAATAATTGGGGGTCAAAATAACAATTCTCCACCTTAACCCTCAATTGAGAAGCTTCGAAGTAAAGATTCCCTCCACCTAGCCCCTAAGGGACCCTCAGCCCTTGCTTGAGTTTGCTAAGTCCAAACAGTACATGGACTTAGCAATCACGATTCTTCCAATAAGAGAGTACAACCCATTTTTCCTGACTCCTTATATGACGACACGAGGGTCTTTGGTTACTCTGATGCAGTCATTCTCTGTCTTGAACGAGCATCCGTTTGACTTCAGCGTACCTAAAGAAATCAGATTTTTTTTTTAGCTCTGGTACGTACCTGACATTTTTCAGTACTCGTTCAAATTCATCAAACATTCTTATCCTGATTGATCCACTTCCAACAACCTTGTGAGCTTTATTGTCTCCCAGTAGAACGGACCCATCATTTTCCTGTTGCAGTGTCTCGAACCAGTCTTTGTGAAGACACATGTGGAAAGAACACCTTGAGTCGAGGATCCAATCCTTACTGGATTCAGATTCTGTGATCATCAGGGCTTCAGCAGAATCATAGTCATGAGAGGCTACACTTGCTTCTCCAGATTCTTCTGGCTCTTCTTGGTACTTATTCTTTCTGTCTGGGCAGTTCCTCTTGAAATGAACGTCCTTGTGACAATGATAGCACTTGAAAGATCCTCTTAATGACTGATTCCCGCCATCCTTGCTTGACATTGATCTGTACTGACCATTTCTTGAATCTTTCCTATTTGATCTTCCTCTGACAATAAGACTGTCTTCGCTGACTTCCTTGTCTCTGTCATGCTTCCTCTGAAGTTCTTTGGCTCTAATCAGAGGTTGAACCTCCTCCAGAGTAATAGTCTGCACCCTTCCATAGAGCATCGCATCCTTGAAATGCTCGTAGCTCGTGGGAATAGAGCTTAGCAACAATAGTGCCTTGTCCTCATCGTCCATCTTGACGTCGATGTTCTCGACGTCATCGATGATCCTGTTGAACTTGTCGATCTGCTCTGAGACGAGTTTGTCTTCATGCATTTTGAAAGAGTATAGGTGCTGCTTCAGAAAGAGCCTATTAGTCAGAGAGTTTGTCAGGTAGAGTACCTCAAGTTTGGCCCAAAGTGCTTGAACCGTTGTCTCCCTCGACACCTCCCTCAGAACTTTGTCGCCCAAGCTCAGGATTATCAAACTGTGAGCTTTATCCAATATGTCGATCTTCTCCTTCTCGGTCATGTCGGCCGACAATGTCGCCGACCTTTGCAAGGCTTCTGCAACACCCTGTTGAACCAAAAGAGCTCTCATCTTTACTCTCCATAGACCGAAATCATTATTCCCGTTGAATTTCTCGATTTCGAATTTGACGGAACAAATTATTGTGGTTTGATCCTCACTAACGTCTGAAATCCGCTCCGCTGAGCACCTACTGAATTCCGAGAGCTGTCGCGGTGTGTTTCTCGTGCTTCTATCGCAGCGTGTGCTAGCTGTAGCGGAAATCCTCCTACTTCGCGAGATCTGCCCCTTCGCGGACCGAACTACCCGCCTTCCTCTGCTTCTTCGCGGACAGTTCCTCCTCCGTCTCGCTGAACCGCACAACCTGCGGTGTTAATCCAGTCGATCAAAGCTTTCACTGCTCACCGAATCTGTCACGATTCGACTACCTGCAATGCGATCTGCTTGCTCCTCTGTTTGTGAATGTCGAACTCCTCTTCTCCGTCGCTGGCAGCGAACACCTTTACGCGGACAACTCTAGCCAAGAAGTATGTATATTCCCACAGACGGTGCCAATTGTTGTGAGATATGTACTACCTGGTATAGAAATGAAATGCAAAGAACACAAGCAAACACAGATCGTTTATGTGGTTCATGTTGACCTCATTTTTGTGAGGTCTTCTCTTCTCCTCCTTAGAGCCTAGGATCTAGTTCTAGGAGTTCTTATTGATCGCCTTAGAAAATTAGAATTGATACCCACGCTTTTAGAAAATCCTAGCCAATTCTTATTTTCATTTGATGTATAACAGTTTTTTGCACAAGACCATCGTCTTATGAACGAGCAGTTATGGGTTATTTTGCGAAGACTCAAGGGAAAAGTTCCTAATAAGACTTCAAGCTTTAGGAAAACATCGTCACGACTTTTTCGTCACATACACACCAAATACACAAGTTTCACAAAATTGCACGAAATCGGACTTCAATTAAGCCCAGAGGAGGGATCAAAATGCGAACTTCTCCGGACGACCTCCGACGACAAATTGGACTGCGCCAACGCGTGCGGGATACCAATTTTGGTAGAAAAATACACTCATATTGTCATATTTTTGACACGAGAAAATTGACACACAAATCGATGAATTCGTTAAAGCGACCTCTGACGGCAAAATGAACTGCGCCGGAGCGTCCGGAATGTCGAAATTACCTGGGGGGACACCCATATTTCTAGGGCGCTGCACATGAATAAATTGCACATAAATTTATATATATATATACACATTTTAAATAAACAAAATCCTTATTTTCTTTTTTTAAATACCTTAAATATCTAAATCCCTAAACTCACGCACGCCTCCCTCGCTCGTTCGTGAGTCCCGCCCCGTCCTTCGTTCGCGAGACCGATCGAGCCCCCCATCCTTCGTTCGCGAGACCGATCGAGCCTCCCTTCCTTCGTTCGCGAAACCAACCGAGTAACCCTCCTCCTCGCGAAGCTTCGGCCGAGGTCCCCTCCTCGTACGCCAGCCGCCCTGCTAAAAGTTTCCACGTTGTGCCACGCTCCTCTGCGACAAAGCTTCGCCTCTGTCGTCCTCTCCTCACGCGAGGTTTATCGCTTCTCTTGGCTCAGCTCACCGCCCAGGTAAGTGACGGGAAACACATCTCCTCTTCCCTGACTATTTAAACCCCATTTCGGGGAGTTCCTAGAGCTGGCCGAAAATTTTGAAGAGAGTGGAGGTGCTGCCAAAATTTCTTCTCTTAAAATCTTCTTTGACTTGTTCATTATCTGTGTGCTTGAGACCTTCTTGGAAGTGCTGTGGGGAACTTTCAGGGCTGAAATTTCGGTGGAGCTTACTTCATTTCTGGAACTTTTGTTTTGGGTTTTCTTGCTTTCATCATTTCTGATTTAGTGGTCAGTTGAGGTAAGCTCCCTATAATTTTCCTCTTCTTTAGTAGTTTGGTTATGACAAATTTCGTATCATGGGAGCTTACATAACTATGAACTTACTTGCAAAAATATGAGAAGTGTGATACCCTCTCTTATGTGAAGATTTGAAAGTTGCTGCTTGGAATTCGGGAGTCTTGCTAGTTTGTTTTGGAGAACTCTTGATGCATGTCACGTAATTCCTATACTTTTATACTTCTTTCATTTGAATTTTAATTATTTACATGCATGCCATCCAATTCTTATATACCTGCAAATTTAGCACATGGGTTTTGATAAAATTCTTCTAAGATTTGTATTTTCTAAAATTTTCAAGAACACTTTTCTTATGAGATTTAAAGTGCTCTTTTGTGGATGTTCAATACTTGTACCTTTGGTGTCCGATGTGCAAAAAGATATGGAATTTTCAGTGGTTAATTTGTAAAATTCAGAGACCGTTAGTACTCAACTTGCAAAATTCTGAAATTGTTGGGTGGTCTTGGAATGCATTTTACTCTCTTAGAAATACATATGAAAAAGCATATTTAGGGACCGCCTATATTACCTTCGTTGCTTGAAATGTTTAAAAGTAAGAAATGCATGTTGAAAATTATTTTGTGAATTGGAAAAGATTCATTTGGGACTTATGTTTCGTTCCTCTTATTGCCCCTTATCAGAATACATGCAAGAAATTATGTTTATGAGCTGAAAAATGTATGTGGAGCTCATATATTGCTTCTCTTGATGTCTCTTGATAAAATGCATTCAGGAAATTATGTTTATGAGCTGAAAAATGTATGTGGAGCTCATATTTTGATTCTTTTGCTGCCCCTTGTTGAAATATATGATGGAAGTTTATTTTTAAATGTTGGAAATTACATTTGAGGCTCCCATTTTGCTTCCCTTGCTGCCCCTTGTTGAAATATATGCTGGAAGTTTATTTTTAGAAGTTGGAAATTACACTTGGGGCTCACATTTTACTTTTCTTGTTGCCCTTTGATGGAAAATGTGCTGGAAATCATTTTTCAAAGTTGAAAAATTACATTTGGGGCTCACACCTTGCTTTTCTTGTTCCCCTTGATGGAAAACATGCTGGAAATCACTTTTTAAAGTTGGAAAATTATGTTTAGGGGTCACATCTTGCTTTTATTGTTGCCTCTTTGATGGAATATATGTTGGAAATTATTTTTAAGAGTTGAAAATTATGTTTGGGGCTCGGTTGGCCATGTTCTTGGGCTCGGTTTGGGCTCCTTTTAGTATTTTATCTTGGCTGAAATATTTTGTTGGTTTGCTCATTTTTGTTGATTTCGGTTTGCCCCATTTTGTCGGGCTCGGTTGGCCATGTTCTTGGGCTCAGTTTGGGTTCTTTTTAGTGCTTTATGTTGACTGAAATATTTTGTTGGTTTGCGCCTTTTTGCTGATTTCGGTTTGCCCCTTGTGTTGGGCTCGGTTGGCTTTGTTGAGAAAAATAGTTAGTGGTTGTTTTTGCTCTCTCCCTGGTTTTACATGTGAGCTTTTTGTGGATTAATTTGAGGTGAATTGGGTGGTTGTTTTGCTCTTCTCCCTAATTCTATTTGTGAGCTTGTTTGTGAGCTAATTTGGGGTGGATTGGGTGACTGTTTTGCTCCTTTTCTGGGCCTTAGTCGTGAGCTAGTTTAGAGCTTAATTAAATCTTGTTTGGGGGCTCGGTTCGGGGACCGTTTTGCTCCCTTTGCCATGTTTGGTCGTGAGCCTCATTTGATGTCTATTGTTTGGAGATTGCCTTTGGGTTGTCCTTACCCGTGATCTTGGTTATACCCTTTGTTGTCTTACTCGTGGAACTCTCTTTTTGGCCCTACCCGAAAGATACATTTGGTTTCTTTTGTGAGATATTGGATATATATTTCATTGTAAACTTTTGATTGAGGAGTGAACTAAATCGTTTTGACATCGGTATGTTTTTTTTTTCTAGAAGGCTAGAGAATTATTATTATCATTATTATTATTATTATTTTCATTAATCAGTGTCTCTTCTTTTATGAAATGTAAAAGCCTCTTGAAGCTTCATTTTGAGTTTGATATAAATTGAATTCATGTTGGGTTTGGAAATCCATAAAAGTGTCACTTGGAAAGGATAACTTTTTCGGAATTGATCCGATCATTTTAATTTTTTTTAACGAATTTAAACGTTTTAGACCGATATATTCATGATTTTATTTTAAGCTTCATTGATTTGGCTTGGCTTTAAAAATGTATCGATCTCTTTTTCGTTCATTTTGTTTTCTTTTTTTTTTAAAGGTCAAGTTAAAAATAGGGTTTTCCGATTTAATTATATTCAGAAATGATTCACAGTCTTAAGGAAAAGAGAAAAGAGAGAATTTAAAAATAAGATTTGGATTTTCGAGGTGATAAAATCTAAAGGGAGGATGGAATAGTGAACCATCTACCGTTCATTTTTGCATATAAAAGATAAAACTGTAAATTGTAAGAATATTTAGGGGTTGGAAGAAAGTGAGGGTTTTAGGAGTCTGATGGTGAGCAAAGCTTAATCTAAAGATGTTTGAGTGTTAGTTGAGAGACACTTAGTTGAAATTAGACACTTCAGAACACCCCATGTTCAAGCTAAAGTGTAGGCATCCTAGATCTTAGGAGCACGTCTTAAGAGATAGTTTATCATCCTAATTTTCAAATGATCCTAAGATGCCAAACATCTGACCCTAGTTCATGAGATAACTAGGACACTAGGCACGAGGGTACACTAGATTGTGATTCATGACTGATTTAATTAGATCAAATAATGAAATTCTTACATTAACTTGACCAAAACTGAAACTCATTGCTCCGGGATTTGAGTTTGTCTTACACTCAAATCCTCCTGGCAGTTGGGGACATCCCAATATCACATATAAATTTCCTATTCTTGGTCCTTTATATGTGATATTATATTTCATTTCATTTGTTTGTCTTTTTCCTACGATTTACCTGTTTCTGTTAAGTCTTTTTAAGGTCATACTTTCCTCTTTTACACAGCGCATACTAGCTAAACTTAAAGGAGTAATGAACCTACCAGATGTACAGGTTTAATTTATATTATAGCATTTTATTTTCCCAGCATGTTATATTGCTTTTATATCCTGTTATACTACTCTTTATAGCATGTTATACTGTTCTTTCAGTATATTATACTGTCTTTCCTTTTTACTGTACAGTACATTGTTATTTTTCTTTCACACAGCATGCTTAGTTACTTTGATATGTTATGCCTTAGTATAGAATAACCTAGTGGTTAGGAGCATGTTCAAAACTAAAACTAAACCCGAAGATGCTACTACGAGGAGTTTGGAGCGAACATCGTGGGCAGCGCGAAGAGGAACAATTTTCAGGTGGATCTGCAACAGCGAAACATCTTCACATCACATAAACACATTCACATCACCTATATACCTTCTTTAGTTTAAATAACAACATATAGGATCACTCTTTAGGCTTTTTGTACAACTTTATTGTACAATTATAAGTCCTAAAGCTTTAGGATTCCGAGGTTACCGTGCGGTACGGTGTAAATCCTCTCATCTTTTTAGGCTATTTGCACAGTCTGATATTATGTAAACATAAGTCCTAAGTCCTAAATAATTCGCAGGATTGAAATATCAAATAAGCGTCACTTCAAAGACATAAAGTCAAACATTAGGATAGTTGGGACATCTCCGGGGTTTCTCCTGGATCTGTGATATCCCCTACTTTTCTTTCTCTTTAGATTCCTTAAATAATTGTTCCTATTTTGAGTCATTCCCATTTGATTTTCTCATGTCCAACCGTGAAAACCTAAACTTTGAAATCTTGAAAACAAAACTACCTGATCTCAATCGAGATTTTTCTTAAATGACTCTCAGTCATTTAAGATATAATTAACTATAATGGGCTTGCCTCTATAGGGAATCAGGAACCCAGATAAAATAAACCTTATCTAATCCTCGTATTAGGTAGGGGAACTTGTCGGCAAATAAGATAATTTCGCAGGCAAAACGGATGTCACAAATTGTTTAGTCTAGATGATTGAATCTCTATTACAAGTGATATATTTATTCTTCGGGATAAGTGTATTGCTTGTAGTATTGTATTAAATCATCTAAACTATTTAAAATGTGAGACTCGTTTGGTCTCACTTATTTTAAAAATTAAAATGTTACTTTTAAAAATTAAAAAGGGTTATATTTATATTTAAATTATTTTCAAAATCACAAAATCACTACTTTTTCAAATCACGATATAAAAAAAATAAAACGGCCAACAATTCGATCCAACTGGATCTACCTCCAGGGAAGGGAATCAATCAAATGGTTCACTAAGGCAAAAGAAATGGAGAATACATAGCTTATACATAGAGATGAGCTCTCATCTTCTTTCTATGGCCTCCCTCTCAATTGACACCATGATACAAGGACTTAAGATACTCTCCTCCTCTCTAGCTCTCTAGCTATTATGTCCTCCTTTGTGGTAGCTTAAGATCTCTTCTCTTGCTCTCCTAAGCCTCACACTCTCTCTATTTATGGAAGCAAGAGAGTGGTAGGTGGGAGGTAGGTGAGCGGTAGGTAAGCGGTAGATGAGATGTGGTTGGTGAGCGGTACCACATTACAAAAGTGTAATTTTACCTTAGTTGAATAATTGAGGGTCGAAATAACTATATATATATATATATATATCAAGCACAAAAAATGGTGTGTTTGGCTCGTTCGCTTAGTGAACGAATTGAACACAAACTAAACACGAGTTGTTCACGAACAACGATCTGGCTCAACCAAATCACGCTTCATTTGCAACTAGTCAAACTGTGTTGTGAACTCCTCCACTAATAGGTCTTTCTACTGCAGATGGTTGAGTCTCAGAAATATATCCTGACAGTAGTAAGAAGATAGGTATTTTCTAAGCATCATCTTGCTCAACTTCTCTCATTTGATAACTTTGTCATTGTCTTCTCTCTTACTTTGCCACTGCAAGTTTTCCCACCACAAGGAAACGTTCTTTCTCAATTTGATATTTGCAAGCTTCAACCTTTTATCTTCTAACACCTATATTCAAAGATTATCTCAACTAATTGTAGTCATTCAATAAGTTGTCTAGATCCATACCTCCGTCGAACTTTGGTAGATCCACCTTTATTATAAAGTCCATGTGTCCTCCAAATGTGGCCATCTCTGATACTTGATTTCAAAGCGTCATGGCCTTTTTTTCTTCATCACTGAAACCCTCCCTATGGAAGGGATTGAAATTCTCATCTCTTTCGCCCCTTCAATTTTCCCTATCACGATCAAGGGTAATTTCCCCATCGGTTTCAACCTCCATGTCCGTAAGCCTCCTCTAAATTCAACGGATTCCTCGTATCTTTTCCTAGGTAGGCTCGAACATATATGTCCTTGGTGGCATGACTAGGGTTTAGAGTTGAGAGGTAAAAGAGGGTGTATGAGACTATTTGAAGGTGTATAAAAATTAATTCGAAAATCAGCAAGGGAAATTAAGATTAGGTAAAAATTTGTCTATAACTTGAGAATAGGAAAGATAATTTTTAATGGAGGAGATAAGGCAGATGCTAGAAAACCCTAGGAGAGGAATAGGGTTAGACTAACACTGATGTCAATTGATACCAGAGTTAACTCAAACCACAACAAAAATAAAAATATTATTGTTGGAATTCAAATAGGTCACACCAACTCTTCAAAATAAGAAATAAACAATAACAACAAAAATAAATAACCTCGGGCGACGGTGAAGTGGGTGGAAGACAATTGGCCAATGGGGTGTGGATTCCAAAGGGGGTTACAAAGATTGTCGGTAGCAGCAAAGTTTGGTAGTGGGGGTCACGGTAGTAGTTGGATGGTCTGAAGGAGTATGTGACAGATCTGGGAGGTGCTTTGGTTGGGGTGTACAAGGTGGGGTGTATATTTATTATTTTCATAAGGCAGGTCTAGCAGGGGAAAAAACAAGCGAGATGGGTTGAAGAAAGAAGATACCAAACAAGAAAAGGGAATGAGTTATAGCCAAAATGTCTTCTCGCCGTCAAAAACAACCCTAAAAGGAAAAAGGGGATGTCGGAGGATGTCCAAACATAAATCTCAACAAAAACTAATCCTAGAATAGAAAATAATAAATATATAGAATAGATAATTAGAAGTGGGCCCCTCCCCTTGGGTGGCAATCCTAGCCCCCAAAATAGGAACTAGTCGGCCCTAGTAACCCCTTGCTAAACTGGTCCAAGTTGCCCAGCTGGCCCTAGTAATATGTGTGTGTGTGTGTGTGTGTGTGTGTGTGTGTGTAATAGAAAATTAATCGTGTTTGTATAAAGTAAATTATAAATCAATATTTGTGGGTAATTGACTGACGATTTTGCATTTTCCATTTACTAACTATTTTGGGTTCTTTTCTTGTTTGTAAGTACTGATTTTGAACTACATTTACAACCTCAATTTAATAATTGAAATTTACAACCTTAAATTAGCAATTTAAATCTATCCAAAATGGGTTATAATGATAGAATACCGATAAAACAGCATATTGACACAACATTTGGATGTAAAATTACTTGGAGGTAAATTTCTAGATGTATGGCATTAAGAACCTTCGAATTGCTATGGCTAAAAAGTATCATTGTAGATTTAAAGAATGAGTGAAAATATCCCGTGAGGCTCTATATGATAACAAGTCATTTGTCAATAATGTACATAATCCTGTAAGTATGAACATACAAAACATATTAAAATTGATAGACATCTTATAAAGAACCTTGGTAATTGTATAATGTGTGTTCCATTTATGAACATGTGTAAACAACTTGCTGGTATTCTCTCCAAAGTATATCAAAGGTAGTCTTTCTAATTTTTATCAAACAGGATTGAAAATAATTACATCAATTCATTAAATTATAGGACAATGCAAAAACTACAACGTAACAAAATTGAGCAAACCAATGCTGAATTGGCCTCAAGCTTCTCACTTGTGAAACGCTTATGATGCACCTACAATTTGTAATAATGAAGTTTCATGTTGGACACGTGCAAGACACATGCACTTGTCTGACATATGCATGACACATATCAAACAAGCAATCTATGTATACAATTAAAACAATAATGAAAAAATAAATAAATAAAAGACTTGTTTGAAACATGTCCCAAATAAAAATTTAACATTAAAAATATATTAAATAAACTTAAGTTAAGCCATCTATTTACCTTTATTCAAAGAAAGTTAAACAATTCAAAAGATATCACTAGTTTTACTTTCTTATTTTATTCTATTTTTCTATAACTATTTAAAGAAAGTTTTTTCTCTTCAAAATAATAATTTATATCAAATTCAAGCTAATAATCTATAATAGCATATGATAATTTCATTTTCAATTAAATTTATAGAGTTCGACAAATTTAAAAAATACATTTACTCATATAAGAATTCATTTCTACTTTAATTTGTATAATTGCTACATATTATTGAAATTTTGAAGATATAATATTATAATATTATGTCAAGTACATACATGTTTCTTATATTTTTTTATAATGATGGTGTCACAATAAATTTTTACTGTGCCAGTGTTCTACTATTTATATCGGTGCATCATAGTGAAGCACTCACCTTGCTCCCTCAAAAAATTACACAATCTCCCTTTCCAACAGTCACAATCTTCGCATAAAAATCCTCGTAAAAAGTTGAGCAAGGTCGAGTGAAAAAAGCAGAAAGTAAAGCAGGATACTAAATCATCTCATAGAAATCCAAACTAAAAAATAAATAATAAAAATTTTAAATTTATAATACTAAAGTATTTAAATCATTTCCCATGTATAGCACAAATAGCACATGCTATTATGAATCTCTGTGTAGCGCCATTTAAATGACGCGAGGTGTGCCGTGAAAAGCTATGCACCATAACGTGCACTATTGAGCACTATATATAATATCAAAATGTTCAATCCAATGCATTCAAGAATGCAAAGTGAAGATCCAAGATCAATTAGTCTTTTGTATGTGCTAAAAATGTTTCACATAAAAAAGTATTTATGTAGGATTCAATCAAGTGCTCAAGGAAGATGAACACACTTAAAGTGACTTTGATTTTAGCTAAGTATACTCTAAATTATATATTATATCTTAAATTATTCTTATTTCCTACAACTTTTGATAACTTTTTTTCTTGAATTTCTATTTTTTTGATTTATTTTTCAATCAATTATTTTATAAGTGCTTAATTATTACATCATAAATGGTCATATGCTTAAATCATACATTCTTATGATCTTGAATACTCATAATTGTAGCAAATTTAACTTAATTGTTAAATAAAAATATGCTTAATGCTTAACAAGTTAATTATGTGTTAATATGATTAATTAGATAATTATTTATAAAAAATAAATTTCAACATAACTTTAATCCAATAGATTAGTGAGTAATTTACATAAACTTTCCTATATAATACCACCTACAAATATTTTTAATACAATCTATTTTATTATGAATAAAAGGCTCATTTTAAGTATATTCATTACCACATCTAGAGCCCTTTATGAAAAAAAAAAGTGCCTAGTGTGTCCTATGATGGCTACAATGAGATCCTATAGTGGCTCCTTCAGAATAGCAATGACTACAAATGTAGTATTGGTATAAGTTCCTATTACCCAATAAAACATAATTCAAACTCATTAAATTCTCAATAAAACAAATAACTCTAAACATCTCTACTAGCTAATTATTTGGGATTATAGATGACATTACCTCACACTTTCTCATTTTAAAGGAGATGAAATGCATAAAATTGATGCCCACATGCAAATGAACAGCATATCAACGACTAACATACATGTACGAAATTGCCAGTAGGCATGCCAAAATGTCATTAAATTCATTAATAATTTAAGATCTTAATTAAGGTAAATAACTCTAATCATTTTTACAAGCTAATTATCTGAGATTATCGATGAAATTATCCCTCCTTTTTTTCATTTGAAAGGAGATGAAATGCATAAAATTGATTCTCAGGTAATTACCAAGGATCATTACGCATGCAAAGCAAAACCAATTGGAAGAATGACACTGATGGGACATTAAAAGAAAGGGGCATGTACATACATAGCACACAATTCTCATAGATTTACATATCTCACACCTAAACTTTCATATTTACACACATAGCACTCAAATTTATAATATCACATTAAAAATAGCACTATTATAGCTTTTTAAAAATAAAATACACATTTTCATGCATAGATTTACAGCAAAAAAGTGTTGTGTATGTAAATATGATAGTTCAGGTGTGAGATATATAACTGCATAAGAATTGTGTGCTACATATGTAGATTTCCCTAAAAGGAAATAATGCATATTAAGCAATATATATGGCATAAAAATTTGAAAATAAAAGCATAAAAATTTTAATCAGAATAATATCATATCAGATTAATAAGGATTCACATGAGTATGCAATATGTGTAATATGTATTCATGATGTACCATGTAACTTGTAAAATAAGAAGGGCATTTACATACATACCACTCAATTCTTATGTAATTACACCTAAACTTTGCCTTTTACATATATGTATATACCACCCAAATCTTTTGCATCACATCAAAAATAACACTATTTTAAGTTTTAAAAAGTCAAATACACCTTTTCATGCATAGATAAGGGGGCATATATGTAAAAATTGAAGTTTAGGTGCTAGATATGTAAATACATAAGAATTTAGTGGNGATATAATATTATAATATTATGTCAAGTACATACATGTTTCTTATATTTTTTTATAATGATGGTGTCACAATAAATTTTTACTGTGCCAGTGTTCTACTATTTATATCGGTGCATCATAGTGAAGCACTCACCTTGCTCCCTCAAAAAATTACACAATCTCCCTTTCCAANTATAATGATGGTGTCACATTAAATTTTTACTGTGCCAGTGTTCTAATATTTATATCGGTGCATCATAGTGAAGCACTCACCTTGCTCCCTCAAAAAATTACACAATCTCCCTTTCCAACAGTCACAATCTTCGCATAAAAATCCTCATAAAAAGTTGAGCAAGGTCAAGTGAAAAAAGCAGAAAGTAAAGCAGGATACTAAATCATCTCATAGAAATCCAAACCTAAAAAATAAATGATAAAAATTTTAAATTTATAATACTAAAGTATTTAAATCATTTCCCATGTATAGCACAAATAGCGCATGCGATTATGAATCTCTGTGTAGTGCCATTTAAATGACGCAAGGGTGTGCCGTGAAAAGCTATGCACCATAACGTGCACTATTGGGCACTACTGATATATATGATATCAAAATGTTCAATCCAATGCATTCAAGAATGCAAAGTGAAGATCCAAGATCAATTAATCCTTTGTATGTGCTTAAGACGTTTCACATAAAAAAGTATTTATGTAGGATTCAATCAAATGCTCAAGGAAGATGAACACATTAAAGTGACTTTGATTTTAGCTAAGTATACTCTAAATTATATATTATATCTAAAATTATTCTTATTTCCTACAACTTTCGATAACTTTTTTTCTTGAATTTCTATTTTTTTTTATTTATTTGTCAATCAATTATTTTATAATTGCTTATTTATTACATGATAAATGGTCATATGCTTAAATCATACATTCTTATGATCTTGAATACTCATAATTGTAGCAAATTTAACTTAATTGTTAAATAAAAATATGCTTTATGCTTAACAAGTTAATTATGTGTTAGTATGATTAATTAGATAATTATTTATAACAAANGGTTTTAGATCAGTCAAGTGTTGAAAATGGAGGAGTAACACACAAGAGGCTAATATTGAAGTTCTTATTGCACAGGAACTTTTCCCTCCATGCTCCCAGCCATAAAATCAATATAAATAAATAGAACATGCATCAGGTGTGGTTTCAATGTTTTAAGAGCTTAACTTCAAGAAGCAACCATTGATAAGCTCTTGTCGGTCAACTTTTTCGATAGAATTTGAAAAAATAAATATGAAAATATTTTTGAAATTTAATTTAAGTATAAGAGGTATATATTTTAGGTTTTGAAAGTGGTATGTTTTAATTTTTTTTTTTAAAATGAGACCAAATGGATCTCATTCGTCCAATAGTTTGATAATCGTGTCTGACACCCTGAATACTACACCTTCCAAGAGAAAAATGTAGACCCCGATAATAGGCCCAATCCTGAAAACTAAGAGATTTGTGACATCCATTTGGTCTGCGAACCTTTTATATATAACCGACAAATTCCCCTATTTAATACAAAGATTAAATAGGGTTTATTTTACCTGGGTTCCAAGTTCCCTATAGAGGCAAGCCCCTATAGTTAATTACATCCCAAGTGACGGAAATCACTTGAGAAAACTCTCGATAATGATCAGTTGTTCTAGTCTTCAAGAATTCAAAGTTCGGGTTTTCAAGGTAGAACGTGGAAAAGCAAGTAAGAGTGGCTCAAATAGGAACAATTATTTCAGGAGTCCAAAGGAAGGAACAGGTAGGGGATGTCATAGATTCTGAGGATAAACCTCAGTGATATCCCAGACTATCCTACGGTGTGGCTACTTTTTTGGAGACGACGTTAATTAAGTGTTTGATCCTGCCAGTTTTATTATTTGAGACTTAAACTTGCATAATGTCTGATTATACAAATAGCCCACAGAGATATGAGGGTTTACGTCGTACCGTACGACAATCTCGGAACCTAAGTCGAGTTAGGACTTACGCTGCACAACATGATTGTACAGAGGCCTAAAAAGAGAGTGTGAGGATTTACGTCGCGCTAGGCGAGCTACCTCGAAGCCTTATGGGTTGTTTAAACTAGGAAAGGTCAGTTGGTGCAGACTCGTTCTGTTGTTGTAGAATGACGACCACCTCCACCTGTAGTTCGCTCTAAACTCCTTGCCGTGCTGCCCACGAAGTTGCTCCGAGCTCCTCGTCGCAGTAACAGTCCTAAAGTCTAAAGTTCAAGCAGTTTTATTAGGTGAGTTTCAATGTCTCAATTTGGTTGTCAATGGGGGGTTCAAGTTGATTAGAGCGGCACCGGTTAGGATCTCACGGTTCCCTCCTTCCGGTATCACTATTTTCTTTTGAACTTACTTAGTTTAAACGAGTTGTGAAACTCATTTAAACCGGAGAGATCTCGTTAGCAACCGTGAATTACCTCCTCCGAGGGACTCCCGTAAGTTCGAAAGAACATGTTATGTTTTATTTTATTTTATTTTTTTGAAAAATTTGTTTAATTTTAAAAAATTGTTTTGTTTTGAAAGTGAGATCATATTCAGTACCTGCATAATGTGTTAGAGTAAGAGTAATTGCAATAAAATAAAGGAACAACAACAAATAAAATGTATCTGCGTACGTGACGTATCTGCTGCTGTTATTCCTGTTGTTTGTTTAACTCACAAAACACAATATAATTTGCAGGGATTTTAAATAAATTGCAAAGAAAAGAAAAAAGCAATAAACAATAGAACAAGTTGTAGTAACAATTAGGAATTTCCAAAAGAGGTGATCCTAAAGCCTCATACAACTTCTGACTGCAACTAGTGAGCTAGTATGGTGATCCTACAATCTCCTAAGGCTCCGGTAAGAAACTAACAAATGTGCACGGCGATCCTACGACTCCGGACAGTAGCCAGGAGTTTCGAATGACGCCTGTATGAGTTCCTATGAACCCAAACAGCAATGGGCAACACCTATGTGGTTTCCTACGAACCCGAACAGAGGTGGACAACAACTAGATGGACAGCTACTAGGTGGCTTCCTACGAACCCAAATCGGGGTGGACAACTCCTAAGTGGCTTCCTACGACATCTGACAGCGTTTAGGAGCATTAGGCAGCACTCCATAACCTTCCTATGAACCCAAATCGTGGTAGACAGCTACTAGGTGACTTCCTACGAACCCAAATCGGGGTGGACAGCTCCTAGGTGGCTTCCTATGAACCCAAATCGTGGTGGGCAACAACTAAATGGCTTCCTATGACACTGGGCAGCAAATAGAAGTATTGGACAACGGTCCTACAGCTCTTACAGCTCGGGGCAGCAATTAGAAGCGTTGGACAGTGATCTTACAGCTTCCTACGACACTGGGCAGCAACTAGCACTCCAAATCATTAATTTCAGCACATCAGCACTCCTACAGCACTGTACAGTGATTGGCAACTTCAAACAGCATTTAAATGGAACGCAAAATCCTCCAAAACAATGATTAAAACAGTTTCCAAATGATGGGTTTAGTTCCACCAAAACAACGACTAAAACCGTCCCAAATGAGGGGTTTAATTCCACCTAAACAGCGATTAAAACATCTCCCAAATGATGAGTTTAATTCCTCCAGAACATTGATTAAAACAGTCCCCAAATGATGGGTTTAGTTCCACCAAAACAGCGATTAAAACAGTCCCCAAATGAGGGGTTTAATTCCACCAAAACAGCGATTAAAACATCCCCAAACAATGTGTAGTATGCAGCGAAAGAATTCAATTGTCATAGATGCACGTATTCGAGTTCTAACTGTGGGACGTGTGTGTAAAAAAAAAAAAAATTTGGGTGTTAGCATGTATGTCCTACTTCATGTTGTTTAAACTGATATTTGTAATTTACAACCAGTCAATTACAATAATAAAATATCATAGAAAATATATGGCGGAATCAAATCACATGCGTCAGAATTGGAATAAAGACAGGTTTCTGTAACTTGGTAAGCAGAAAAGTTTAATTGCATACCTTGAATTCCAAGAAGAGGAAGATTCAGAAAAGTTGCTCGTGTCGAAGGAGGAAGGGGGAAGAAGCCTACCTTTGCGAATGAGAGGAAACTTGCAGTTAGCAGGATTTCGGATGCAGAGAGGCGAGCGGGGAAGAGTCTCGAGCGGGCGAGTTGAACGAATGAGGGTTTCGATTGCAGAGGAGGCGTTCGGTCAAGAGACGCTTCGGCTAGGGATGCGATCGAGTCGCAGAAGAAGAGCGAGCAAGCAGAGGAGGGCGCTCGGTCTTCTGGTCGTGAGGGAGAGGCGCAACAGGAGCGGGAGAGACGAACGGAACTGTCCGGTCGAGCGAGGAAAAGACGAGCAGGTGAGGGGCTCGGTGCGGAGGAAGGAGGGAGTTCGGTCGAGCACAAGTCCCATCGCACAGAGGACAAGCGATCGGGTCGCTTCTATCAGGATCTATGATCGAGTCGGAGAGGAGCAGGACAACAGAGGAGGCTTCTGTGGCGCAAGGAAGAAGCGTCGCGCGAGTTCAGTTCCCGCGGAAGGGGGAAAATAGGAATCGAGCGGGGGTTTCGTTCGATACCGAGGAAGGAGAGACGAGCGGGCAAAGGTTTGGCGAACAAAAGGAAGATGAACAGAAGCTCCGCAGAGGCAGAGGCAGAGGAGGGAGACTGCCAGCGGGAGAGAGGAGCTCGGGGGAGGCGAATCAAGCCGACCGCGGAGGAAGATGGCCCGCATTCCTTTTAGAATTGGAGCGGGGTCAATAGTCGTTGCTCTGGAAGTAATTGTCGNGAGTCGTTACACTGAAAGCAATTGGCGGGGAAATTAATGAATTTCGAATGCAGGGAGGATTAATTGGAAAGCATTAACACCTGAATTAATTTTAATTAAGACAAATTTTAATAATTCATTTGAATTTTAAAATTTGAATTTCAAATTCAGGTGAGCTGTGCCTAGCCCGTGTTCAGCCCGAGTCCAGTCTGAATCAAATCCGAGTCGGACCTGAGTTGAGCCCAAGCCCGCACACCGCTAAAAAAAAGGTGCATCGATATCCGTGCAATTTGTGCGAGTGTGAAACCACAGCAATATGGGTGTCCTTTCTAGCTAAAGTCGACGTTCCAGACGCGTCGGTGCGGTCTGTTTCGTCATCCGGGTCGTACGGACGAGTTTGCCGGCGGACGAGTCAAATCAAGTCAAAGTCGTGAGTGGTGCAGTGAGTACGCAAAATGCGGCGTTATCGAGCGTTCGGGTCACAAAGGGGTTCCCTAGGGGCTGCTCCTATTAATATAAGAACTCGACTCGAGTTTCATGTGTCGATCCTAATCAACTCAACATAACGTCGAGGATTCGGGACCGCCCATGCGAAACTCGGAGTGACGAGGTGGCTCGAATTTTCTAAATGTTGTGGGTTCCGTACTAGTCTTCTAAGAGAGTCGAACAGGGGAAGCCTAAAGCTAGACCCTAGGTTCTAAGGAGAGACAAAAAAGAGACCTCATCCATAAATGAGGTCAACAGCTCTAAATCCATCCATTGAAAGTAAATGAGCAGTTCAACTTCAAAAAGATGAGAACGTGCTATAGATTATGTATAATCAGGGTGGTTGTAATGGTTTAAGATTTGCAATTTCGCTGGGGAAAAGGGTGGGCCAATTGTGGGGGTTGGCTAGCGTGTAAGAATTTCCATGTAGGAGAGGATAGAAAAGGTTAAAGCTGGTGATTAGGTGTGCTTTTAGGGTTAGTAGGGTACTTAGGAGCTGTTTGGCAGGCTTTTAATAGGATTTAGCACTTGGATTTACTAAATCCGACAGCAGAAAGCAGGAGTTCCATGGATTTANAGGATTTACTAAATCCGACAGCAGAAAGCAGGAGTTCCATGGATTTAAAAATTTTCGGATTTAATAAAATCCAATTTAGCCTTTGATTCGGCCTAAATCCAGATTTACTAAATCAAAAGGATGGGTGGATTTAAGTATTTGTGGATTTAANCATGGATTTACAAATTTTCGGATTTAATAAAATCCAATTTTGCCTTTGATTCGGCCTAAATCCAGATTTACTAAATCAAAAGGATGGGTGGATTTAAGTATTTGTGGATTTAATAAATCCTACTTGCATCCAAACAGCCCCTTAGAGTGGACTTACAGGTTCTTAGCAAAGAAAAAAAGCTAATTACGTTTGGCAAACAGTTTAAGTGGGTATAGAGGGGCGGAGGCCAATGAATATTACTGCTAGGATTTAGGCTACAAGAGAAGGAGCAAGGGAGGCCGCCTGGCCATCTACTTAAAGAAGAAAACATAAAAAAAATGNTTTTAGGCTACAAGAGAAGGAGCTAGGGAGGCCGCCTGGCCATCTACTTAAAGAAGAAAACATAAAAAAATGAATTCTGATGAAATAATTATTCAATGGACTAGATTGCCCATAGGCATTACATGAAATTCAAGGNTGATTTAAGTATTTCTGGATTTAATAAATCCTACTTGCATCCATACAGCCCCTTAGAGTGGACTTACAGGTTCTTAGCAAAGAAAAAAAGCTAATTACATTTGGCAAACAGTTTAAGTGGGTATAGAGGGGCGGAGGCCATAGAATATTACTGCTAGGTTTTAGGCTACAAGAGAAGGAGCAAGGGAGGCCGCCTGGCCATCTACTTAAAGAAGAAAACATAAAAAAAATGAATTCTGATGAAATAATTATTCAATGGACTAGATTGCCCATAGGCATTACATGAAATTCAAGGCTATCACTTGAAAATAAGGATTTAATTTTGATGTCCTAAAGATAGCAAAGGTATACAGCTGCTTCTAAGAGCTAAGGGAGATTATCCATGCATGCTTGAATTTAGAAGTGAATAGTGCAAGAAGGCCTTGAATTGTGTATTCCATCCACAATCCTACTGCCCTTACACATTCACCCTCAGCTTCATGTGTGATGAAGAGACGTTCCTCTCATTTGGGGGTATTTCCTCCGCAGATTTTAAGACAAATACCTCTGGCATCATCCCTCGAGATATTAGAAGTCCTTCGTTTTCATTTGGGCAATCTGTTCTTAGACATTATGACCTCAATGTATCTACGAACAGTTTTCTTTAGAGGCATTCGCATGCATACCACACAATTCCCATGTATTTACATATCTAACACCTAGTTCAACTTTACTTTTTTACATTTATACCACCTAAATTTTCATATCACACAAAAACTAAAGTCATTTTAACTTTTAAAAAGTAAAACACACCTTTTATACATAGCTAAGGTGGATATATGTAAAAAGTGAAGATTAGGTGTTAGATANTCGTTCCTCTCATTTGGGTATTTCCTCCAAAGATTTTAAGACAAATACCTCTGGCATCATCCCTCGAGATATTAGAAGTCCTTCATTTTTATTTGGGCAATCTGTTCTTAGACATTATGACCTCAATGTATCTACGAACAGTTTTCTTGAGGAGCATTCGCATGCATACCACACAATTCCTATGTATTTACATATCTAACACCTAGTTCAACTTTAATTTTTTACATTTATACCACCTAAATTTTCATATCACATAAAAACTACCGTCATTTTAACTTTTAAAAAGTAAAACACACCTTTTATACATAGCTAAGGTGGATATATGCAAAAAGTAAAGAATAGGTGTTAGACATGTAAATACATAAAAATTGAGTAGAATGTTTGTAAATCTTCTTTTTCTTTAATGCTTAGTCAAGTTGCACATTAGCATTTGGATCATTCAAGAAAAGACATCATTTTCCATCTCTCCCTCTGTTCTTAATAAATCCCATATTGACATCATTTAGTATGGAAATTATGATGGCAACAATAGAATAAATTCCTGAAATGTTTATGTATTCTGTATCAAATTAAGTGAGACTAAATACTTACTTTAATCCCCAGTAATGTTGCATAAAGAAGGAAGTTACAACTCTCGTCAAAAATAGAATTTGATTGAGGAGCACTTTCCGTTTTCTCTATTTCTCTCTCAACGGCCATTCTTCGACCAAAGTCGATTGCTTCAAGGCGATATAAAGGAACATCGCTTCTCTGTAGATCCTGAGCAACCTACACAGCAAAAAGAAACTTAGAAAGATTTATAAACAGCACTCAATTCCCATGTATTTACAGATCTTCTTCAATTGTTACATACATATCATCTTATCTATGCATGAAAACGTGTATTTCACTTTTTAAAGTTAAAATGGTGATTTTTTTATGTGATATGAAAATTTTGTGTGGTATAGATGTAAAAAAACAAAGTTTAAAATACATAGAATTTGGGTGGTATGCATGTAAATATCCCAAAAATTAAACTTTGAACGTTAATTGCTTACATGAATATGAAGGTAAGTTCAGAAAAGACTCGTACCTCCAGAGATTCATCATACATCCGCCACATTTTACCTGTTTTAAACCGATAAACCCGGATCCTTCTGTCTGGAGATGTTACAGCAAACTGCTTCCCATCAGAGCTAACCTGAGAAAAAGTGGGTTGCGTCAATGAAAAACAGTTGATTATGCATAGTCATCAAAACTTTAGGGCTTATTTGGGATCAATTTTTGTTTTTGTTTTCATTTTATTTTTCTTTTATTTTTAAAAACATATTTATTTAGTGTGTTTTTTAAATTTTTTCATTTTTGTTCGTAACAACAAATTAACATACTTTTGAAAATACTCAAAATATCTTTCGAGTATTGAGCGCTTCTTAAATAACTACGCTTTAATCAAATAGCAAAACATGTTATCTCAAATCAAAACATACATGCTATCTCAAATCAAAACATACAACAACAGCAACAACAAGCGTTTATCCCACTACACAACAATAAAAAAAAAAATTTGCGTTTTAGTTGAATCAAAATATAAACACAAAAAAAATGATTGCCTCTTAGCTTTCATTGAGATCATAAAAGAAAGACAATTTGAAACTTCTTCACAAAATCTAGNCAAAACATACAACAACAACAACAACAAGCCTTTATCCCACTACACAACAATAACAAAACAAATTTTGAGCGTTTTTGTTGAATCAAAATATAAACACAAAAAAATAAATAAATAAATAAAATGATTGCCTCTTAGCTTTCATTGAGATCATAAAAGAAAGACAATTTGAAACTTCTTCACAAAATCTAGAGAGAAAAAAGGAAAATAACCAGAATTAGCCAATTTAACTAAGTTGGGTCAGCTTTTTTAGAACTTCCTGATTCAACGTGATAGTTTACATTAACCCCTATACAATCAATTCAAATCATTTCCAACCCTCATTTTACAAAATCTCCAATCATAATTATGCCACTTTGCACCATCTCAATCCACTTTCTAGTTGTCCTAAAAAATACTAGCCACGGAAGCAAGGAATTCTTGAAAGCAGAATAGAAATAATTGGTAACATTAAGCATTTTGGAGTCATTACCTCAATGGCTGAAACAGTTGCCTTCGCTTTGGCAATATCAAAAAGATTTGTATCTGTTTTCAACCTGAAACTTACCCTGCATTCATCAACGTGAGTACGGCAATCAGGAGCTAAGGAAAGCAAGATTTTATAGATGCTTCAAACATACAACAACAAATTATTTATTCAAATGTGTATATGGAATTATCACAAATAGGTACTAAAAGTACTAAAAAAAAAAAGCAACTGTGCAGCCAAAGACTGCCGGATAATAACAATAAAAAACTAATTGCTTGCTTGGGATCTGTCGGATTTTTAGGAGAGAAATTAGAATTTTTTATTTTCGATAATTTCTGTTTCTTATGTTCTAGCATGGAGATTTACTGATTTTGTGGCTTGTTAATTTGGTGATATTTCTGTCATTTATCTTGTAAACATCTCTTATGATTTAAGAAGAATCATTATTTTTTCTTCACATAAAACCTACATGATATTAGAACCCCATGCCTTATTTTCATTCTTCTTTCTTATGATGCTTCTGTATAAGTCGGCAATGACTAGTGCCCAAAGAAATTCTACAGTATCTGCTAGTTTTGGTAATTCTGAAACCACTTCGTCCCACCCTACAACTCTTCTCACACTTGCATATGCAGATTATTATTCCTAGAGTTCAGCCCCTTATCTCACGGTTACAATACTCAATAGGCATAACTATCTTGACCAAGGTTCTGAAAATCGGACAAGACACAAATCGAAAGAGAGAGAGGTTCAAGGTTCATTCGTTTGACCGGGATCCAACCAGGATTTATAACAGATGATATAATAATTAAAAAAATTATTTAAATATAATCAAAATGATATAATAATGATGTCATAATACAAATTAAACATATAAAAACAAAAAAGTTCAGACATAATTGGTTTAGCCTTTAGGCCTAAATTTGAATAATGGTTCTATAGAGTTGTGATGATTGACTTAAAAATAGATTATTTGTTATTCTGCAATCTACTTTAAGCCATTAACTATAGAAAGGTAAGAGAAGAGTGACTCTGCAGCTATTTAATCCATATAAGCAAAACAAAGCGGACATCCAATAAAAGTGCATTGCAACAACCAACAACAACAACTACAGTACAACCTACAAAGTACGAGAAAAGAAGAAAAAACACATAGAAAGATGATTTTACTTGCAAACAGCCAACAAAATATGAAAGAAGTCAAATGTCTGGTGAACTGAATTCGGGGTGGACAAATTACAAATGATGAATGAAAGTGAATGGCTAATGAACCATGAGCAACAGTGAACGATGATGTCTCACATGAAAAGCGATGTGGGATGAAGGTTCTCTCGGTTTGGGGACAAGATGATATAGTTAAGGATTTAAGCCTCATAGACGCCATGGGGAGGGAAAACGAAGCACATGCACTTTACAGTGTTCAAGCCAGTTCTAGTTAACCAGAACCAGAACCAGTTTGTCGGTAGAACAACGGTTTGTGGTGGTCCGGAACTGTTTGTTGCATAAATTGTTCAATTGAAAGTTGGGACCGGACCACAAAACGGTTCACGATCGAATCGGTCGGACTGATTTTCAAAAAGCTGATCTCGAGTGAGATCTATCCGTAAAATTTGTCACTAAAAGGAGGCAAAATTAGGCATTTAAATAGATAAATTTACAACCTGCTGTTGATGATTCTAATATGAAAAAATAATAGTTTGAAAACTCTATTACCACTTTCTTCCAATCAACTCCATGGAACCCGCCAATGGAAACATCATAACTTTCTTCCCACTACCCAAGATGTGTAGGAAACAGTTCAAGATCTTATTTAGTCCTAGAGAATTCTTCAAAAAATTTTGAGTTTTACAATGAGTTGATAACATTATCAAAGGAGTTTATCAATATTATGACGATGTTTGGGAGAATTTGAAAGACTATGCTTGCCATAAGAAGGCAAAAAAGAAACGATTGGGTTTTAGATATCTTTTGCAAGTCCCATTCTCAAGAAGAAGACACTATCTTCTATTCAAGAAAGCATTTCTAAGATTAGAGATGANGACAGGAGTTTATCAAAATTATGATGATGTTTGGGAGAATTTGATAGACTATGCTTGCCATAAGAAGGAAAAAAAGAAACGATTGGGTTTTAGATATCTTTTACAAGTCCCATTCTCAAGAAGAAGACGCTATCTTCTATTCAAGAAAGCATTTCTAAGATTAGAGATGAGGACCCGAGAAAAATCATATTGCATAACGTTGACCCACTTTATAATCATAAAAACTGGGCTCTTGTATCAGAAGGGGTTGATACTGACAATGAAGGCACAAGAAACTATAGTGCGAGAATTGTAAAAAATCATACCATACGAATGAGACAAGTTTGAAGCTTCATGGTAAACCCTAAGATAGTTCACTCTCGATAATTATTAGGGTATGAACTATCAAATTTACTTCATTGTTAACTCTCGATGTGCTCCATGTTCCCAATTTATCTCATAACTTATTGTCCATAGGAAGATTACTTTTAACTATCAATGTCAAGCGAATTTATACTCATCTTATTGTAGGTTTTAAAAATCGACTATTACGATGATTATTGACAGTGCTAAGGAAAAAGATTGAATTATTATTTTGAGAACAACCTGACTAGAATAGATGTTGTCAATATACTAGCTTATGCTTTGATTTTTTTTTCTATATATAATGAAATTATGTTCTGACTATATAAATCATCTAAATTTTCAGCATCTAAAATGCTTATTTCACAATTTATTTCAAAATAAAATGTCTTATTTTAATATGAAGTTTGTTGGTTTACCAAACATCATCCTGCGTCTTTTTCACCCAAACTTACAAACCAACCATACAATTTACTCTTATTCATAGTGATATCTTGGGTCCTTGTAGAATTTTAACATATTATGATAAAAAAATGATTTTTGACATTTATTGATTATCACACAACATTAAGTCAGGTTTATTTAATGAAGAAAAAATATAAAATATAAATAATTTTCAAAAAATTTTACACAATTATACAAACACAGTTTCAAAAAAATATTCAAATATTACAGAATCATGATGACCAAAAATATTTCAAAAAATTTTTATCAACTTCTTAAAAAGATGTAGTTCATTAAAGCACTTGTGTCGATAATCTGCAATAAAATGATTTGGCTAAAAGAAAATACAAACACTTATTAAAAGTAGCTCGGGCATTGCTCTTTACCAATCAACCATCAAAATATACTTAAAGTTAAGTTATTTTTACTGCTACACTTCTTATAAATAGAACACCCAATAAGATTTTAAACTTTCAAACACTTAATGATATTTTTCATAAAATTTATCTAACAAATCGGCTCACTTATTTTTAATAACATTTGTTCACATTCATAGTCATATATGAAGAAAATTTGAACCTAGAGCCAAAAAATGTATGTTTGTTAGTTATGCTCCCACTAAATGAAGAATAAATATTTTGATCTCATTTTAAGAAGCTGACCAATAGATGCCACATTTTTTAAATTGCAACCTTTTTTCACACCTCATCTGCAAGGACGAAACAACACAAAGATTCGGCTACTATATTTTAGGATCTTTTCCAAATCAAACATTAAAAAAATAATACCTCCTCAATCTTAGCTGTTCAACAACCTAAAAGTTCAAACTATATTATATCAAGAGAAAGTGAGTAAATATTGAAGACGATTCAGGTCTTCCCAGTGTCATCTCATGTTATTCATGATTCTATAACTAACAAAGAAGAAACATAAAAAAGAACCATGACACTAGTATCATTTGGCATTGTCTACTGATCCGCCTCAACTGTTATCACAATAATGTAAAGCCTGATAACGACACTGGAAAATTCAGTTTGCTCTCTATTAACTTGATTGAAATATTAAAATCAGATTTTCCTACACACTGAGGTTTCTCACTCAAGTACATATCGTTTTAGTAATGTACGACTCTGAAGAGTCAGGAATGTCAAACCTACAGGGAACACTGGAATCCAAAGTAGAAAAATATTCTAGTCTACTTAATTCTTTCTTAGTTTGGAATATTGAAATACTTAAGTTTTAGTAACAAACCTACTGCAATTATATAAAGTTACTCTTATAGAATTTCTAACTACCTTAAGTAAATTGGTTGTGCAAGTGCTAAGGTTACATTTCCTTGCAGTGATAATAGTATAGTTTAGATGTGGAAAAAATGTAAAATAAGGTAAAATATTGTGACAAATAGAAGCATAAATCCTCTTTACCCTCTTCTGAGCATATAAAGAGACGTGTTTAAAATGACATTAATTTCTTAACCCCAATGAAATTATCTCTATATTTATTTGCATCCCCCTACAGTGTACTTTGATTCATACCCTATAGTTCAACGTGATTTTCTTAGTTGTTTATGTCGCAACCCATCCGAGTCCTTACGGGTTCACAACACATTTTAACACATCAATTGGTCAGATTGAAAAGTAAACTAAGTGCAAAAGTAAATTATCACAAATATAGAATAAAAATTATGTCATGCATGCTATCCACATTCCTACACACCTACTACATCACCACAAGAAAAAGCAAGAAAATTTATTCAGAAGCATGGATAAAACAACACCAGAATGCATTGAAACAAAAAAATTCAACATACAAATGTGTTTTAGAAAAACTATAAATCCAAATCACAAGTATATTTCTCTCTCCCTCAATTTGCCTTGAGATTGCACCACCCAAGCCCTTACTCTTCTCTTGGAACTCCTTACACAATCAGAACTTACAACACAGCACAACTCACACCCCTAGACTTGCTTAGAACAAGCCTAGGACACTTACAAACAATGGAGGAAAATCCCTCCTAAACACTCTCTAACCCAACACACACAACAGAAATCACCACCAAGAAAACTCTCTAGACTTCTCCTTCACGAACTCTTCTTCTCCTCTTCAAATCCACTACAAACTGCTCTTAAAATTATCATTAAATAGCTCTGAAACTGCTCTGAACTGCCTCAAAATTGTGTTAAATTTGGTACTGCTGCCTAGGCGTCGCTCTATTCTGGCCTTTAGGACTAGGGCCATGTCCCAGTGGTTGCGCCTAAGCGCCAACCTGTCGGGTTGCACTTTGTTGGTCGGGGATATGGCGCCATGGCCTTAGCCTTCATAGCTGGGGCCATGGTGCCCCGTGGTTGACGACTTGGCCTCATTCTCTCAGTTTTCCAGGCTTTGTTGGCGCCTAAGCGCCCAGTGCTTGGCGTCATTGCCTCAGCCTTCACAAACTGTTTTTTTTTTTTTTAAATTTTCTCCTTTTTGCTCCAGGCTTCTTCCACTTTGTTACACTCCTAATACATGTTATACCTGCAAGGAAAACATGCAAATACCTTTCTATAAAGTACAACTTCTTTCAAAAAGATGTGCAAAATATAAAGAAATTCATGCAATCTTTTCACACATCATCTATACGCTCCAAAGGATAACTCAAAAATAAAAGGTCTATGAATTCTTTGCACTCCCCAAAATCCATGAACAATCCTACAAGTGATGTCCTCACTAAGTTTTTACCCCATGTTCAACCCACTTCATCTTCGAGTTTCAATTTTTCTAGTCCTGAACCTGAGTCTAGCCTCAATCCTAAGCCTAATGATTCCAGTCTTCCCATTGTCGCTTGTAAGGGTGTGAAATCCTGTACTAAAAATTCATTGTCCCATTATATATTATATGAAAATCTATCACTTATTTTCATGTGTTTACCTCACACTTGTCTTGTATAAAGATTTTTAGTGCTGTGCAGGACACTCTAAAAGTTCCTAAGTGGAAAAAAACTATTTTCGAAGAGATAAAAGCTCCTAAAAAAATGACACGCAAGGTTGATTGATCTACTTGGAGAAAAGACAAATGTAAGGTGCAGATAAGTGTTCAAAGTCAAGTATAAGTTTGTGGCTCTCAAGACGATACAAGGCTTGACTAGTTACCAAGGGATCACTCAGACATATGACATTGATTATTTAGAAATTGCCTCAATCGCAAAACTAAACTCTATAAAAGTTCTTCTATCATTTGCAGCTAATCTTGAATGATCCTTACAACAGTTGGATATAAAAAATGCATTACTGAATAAAAACTTAAAGAAAGTAGTGTATATGGACGCACCTTTAGTATTTAGTGAAAAGTTTGGCACAAAAGTGTGTCAATTAAAGAAGTTCATATATGAGTTAAAGCAGCCACCAAGAGCGTGATTTGAGAAATTTATTCTATTTGCTAAAAGTCAGGGGTATACTCAAGGGCAATGATATCACATAATATTTTATGGACATTTAAATGATGGGAAGACGTTCATTTTAATTGTCTATGTAGACGAAATAGACTATTTGAAGACTTCTCTCTCATCAATTTTTTAAATCAATGACTTAAAATCTCTGAGGTATTTCCTTAGAATGAAAATTAGTCCATCAAAACAAAAATTGGTGTTTCCAAACGAAAGTATGTTCTTGATGTTCTCAAAGAAACTGGGACAGTGATTGTAAGCCTATAAACACTCAAATTAGTCTTAATCAAAAACTAGGAGATTGAAAGGAATGTGATCTAATGAATATATTCGGTATCAAAAATTAATGAGAAAGTTGATATATTTATCACATATACGGCTAGATATTATCTTTGGTCTGAGTTCGTTAAACTATTTTATGCATTCACCCAATGAGAAACACCTTCAACCAGTTAATAGAATTTTCATATACCTAAAAAGTTTGCCAGACAAGAGCATAGTCATTCAGAAGACCACACAACTTAATGTAAAGGCATAAACTAATGAAGATACGACAAGCTCAATTATTGACAAGAGAACGACGTCTCAGATATTGTACTTATGTATGTGGAAATCTGGTTATATTATGAAGTAAGATACAAAATGTGGATGCAATGAGCACGGCTAAGGCAGAATATAAGGCTATGGCAAAAGAAGTATGTGAGATTTCATGGTTGAAGATAATTTTGGAAGAGCTACGGATCCCGATAACATTTCAATTAAGTTGTACAGTGACAATAAAACAACAATAAATATTGCACAAAATTCATTAAAACATGATAGCTCAAAGCATGTAGAAATTGGCAGACACTTCATAAAGAAGTGATTGATTGTGGAGCAGCTTTGTTTGCCTTTTATTCCTACTGCGCAATAAATAGTAGTTATCTTCACCAAAAAACTTTTCAAGTCAAATTTTGAGCTCCTCGTATGTAAGTTGGCCATGATAGATATTTATGCTCCAACATGAGGTGAAGTATCGGATTTCTAGGAGAAAAATTAGAGTTTTCTACATTTAGAAATTTCTAGTTTAATTTTTTTTTTATTTTCATAATTTCCTATTTTTGTTAGTTTCAGTTTCCTATTTTCTAGCAAGGGATTTGCGGAATTTGTAGCTTTCCCAATCTGGAATTCCTCTAAAATTTATCTTGTCAACACTACTTATGAAATTTAGGAAGAATCATTATTTTTTCTCATCAAACCTTCAGGATCAATTTTAATTTTTTGTCTTTTCCACTTTAAGAAAAAAAAACATGTTTATTTAATGTGTTGTTAATATATAGTTTTTTTTCTAAAAATAAACAAATAATATTTTTAAAAGCACTCAAAACAACTTTTAGATGTTTTAGGTGTTTACAAAAGCCACCATATCTTAATCAAAGATACCAAATATATTTCGTTTCAAATCAAAACATAAACAAGATAAAATAAAAACAAAAAAAAATTATAAATGAAGAGAGAAGACAAGGTGAATAACAACAATAAAAAACAGCAGTGGGTTTTTTTATAAATTTGATACCATGCAACCAACATAGTTTATGATAAAACGATAAAATTTCCTGGTTTAAGGTTGATAGAAACAAAAAAAAAAAAACACACATACCCATCTTCAGGAAATTGCAATGTTGCAGGGCTCCAGTATTCAAGAACTCCTTTAGCATCGGCAGAAATTACAGTATCATATATGTGGTTATATTTCATAACTTTCAGAGGTCCCATATGAATCTGAAGGGGTAAAGGTTAAATGTATAGTAGTTAAATAAAAAGAAGATTTACAGGCATAGCACTCAATTCTTACATATCAATCATAAATAACACTACTTTAACTTTTAAAAATTGAAATACACATTTTCATGCATGGGGAAGGGCATGTATGTAAGAATTTAAGTTAAGGTGTTAGATATGTAAATACATAAGAATTTTGAGTGGGTATGTATGTAAAGCTTCCAAAAAATAATTCAAATTAACTGTGATTTAAGAACAAACAGACCTCTCTTGAAACTATTGGGTCATTGGAACCAGCATGTGCATCATAAACATGAACAAAACGGGAATGACGTTCACTGATTGCGAGTTTGGCCTTCACAGCTCCTTGTTTGTAGACCCATTCAACAGCTCCAGGTACGAACGACAATCTCAACATAACCATCATATCATAATTTACGACATCATAAATTTTCACGGACTGATCGCTAGAGATTGTGCAGCAAAATAAGCCATCAACACTGACCTGCATCACTGAACCACGTTACAATTGACAGCTGCTTATATCATCTTTTAGCTTATTATGCGTGGGGTGTGGATTGAATATGTCAGGAAGATAAACAGCTCCAAAAAAAAAGNCTTTGAGCTTATTATGCGTGGGGTGTGGATTGAATATGTCAGGAAGATAAACAGCTCCAAAAAAAAAGTAGACAGAAATATCACACTACAAAATCATTAAATGAAAATCATGCAAAAGACAGAACGAACANACTTTTAGCTTATTATGCGTGGGGTGTGGATTGAATATGTCAGGAAGATAAACAGCTCCAAAAAAAAAAGTAGACAGAAATATCACACTACAAAATCATTAAATGAAAATCATGCAAAAGACAGAACGAACATTGTAACGTTTTTTTTTTTTTTTTTGCAGGGTGAGCTCTAGAAATAGTAATATGAAATTTTAATTGGGAAATTCACATACAAACCAAACAATTCTTACATATTAACATATCCAACACCCAAAGTTTGATAGTTACATTTATAACAACTCGGTATCAAAAGCCTATGATGAAAAGGTGTATTTTACTTTTAAAGGTAATGAAGGTGGTATTTTTTATGTCTTGTTAAAGTATTGAGTGGTATGCAAGTAAATATGAATGTTAAAGTAATAGATATGTAAATACATAAGAATTGTGCGGTACGAATGTCAATGTCCCATTTTAATTTCATATTTATTACAAGTGTCAAAATAGTCCCCTGACTGTTTAGATGGGGTCATTTTAGTCCCTAAGTCCATAAAGTGTTAAATTAGTCCACAAAGTTTTTAAATTTGGGTTAAAATAGTCCTCTTTCGGGATTATTCAGCCCATATTAAAAGAGTCTAGGGANGATGTTAAAGTTTTGAGTGGTATGCAAGTAAATAGGAATGTTAAAGTAATAGATATGTAAATACATAAGATTTGTGCGGTACGAATGTCAATGTCCCATTTTAATTTCATATTTATTACAAGTGTCAAAATAGTCCCCTGACAGTTTAGATGGGGTCATTTTAGTCCCTAAGTCTATAAAGTGTTAAATTAAATTAGTCCTCAAAGTTTTTAAATTTGGGTTAAAATAGTCCTCTTTCGGGATTATTCAGCCCATATTAAAAGAGTCTAGGGATTAAATTGACACTTTCATAAACTTTAGGACTAAAATGACCCCCCGCAGAAGATTATTTTGACACTTTTCTCTATTTATTGCTAGATTTTAAATGGCAGATACTAACATCATACTTAGAATGTGAACTTCAACTGTTTAATACACATCATCTTTTTTTCCTCAGCACTCAATCACAAAATCATAGAGATTATTAAGTGGATAAATCAAACAGTACAATGCAAGGAAACATCAGTGATATATTGCAATAAATACATGAGATGCTGGCGAGACAATGGTGCTTTGAAAGCTGATTTTATGCTCTGGGGCCAAATGATAAAAGAAAAGAAAAAATTTCAAAAATGCATTAGAAAGTCTCGAGGGCCTGAAGATCAAAACTTAAAAATCTTCTGCTTGAAAAGTTGTCTGAGTACAATTTGAATTAATAGTTATTTAAAGGTATGCATGATCATTAGAACGCATTCAATGAGGTCTGCGGAAAAATAAAGAAAAGCAGACAAAGAAATGCATATTTAAAATCAAGAAGTTGGAAAGGATATCGATACTGTTAATCATACCGTAACAAATTGTATTCATGGAGAACAATTTACTGCAATAAACTAATATAAGAAAATCAAAGATTGAAGTGCAGAAGAAAGAAGCTTTTTGAAAATTGTCATTAGGTTATTTGAATATCACATAGCTTGCAAAACAATCAAGAACATAAAGCACGATGATTATATAAAGATTAGATACTGGGGAACAAAGACACACATAAAGAGGAACAAATTAAAATTACAAAGAAAATTAGATTCATAAATTTGAAATGGAAGGAGATGAAATCATAGCAAAGTGCCATAAATGCAATGGTTTGAAAGAAATAAAAAATCCAAAAGATATCAGATGTTACATCATGATTCATGGATGACAAAGATTTGATTTAGGATCTGTTTGAGACAGCTTTCTATCTACTTTACTTTATAGATTGTCACCGCAGTTTTATTTGAGAAATTGCTTTTTTGCCACTTTTTAGAAATTTTTATGGTAGAAAGTTGTTTGTTTCCAATCTGAGCTGTAAAAGTGTGGTAACTACTAGAAAGCTGTGATCTGATTTTTTGAAAATAAAATAAATTTATAATAACCACCGTAATTTTTTAAAAAGTAGTTTTTTCTACAATAGTTTCACAACTGTTTCTTAAAACAACTGCAGCTGCCTCAAACAGACCCTTAATCTAACATACAAATAGTCAAAGATTTTTAGACAAAATTACAAGTTTGTTTTCATAGTAGTAAAATTAAGCTACTTCCTTTGCAAGTTGCATACTAATTCATAAACTATAGCAACACATGCAGACATCAAGATTGTCATTTCACTCTCACAAACATGCATCACCCGCACTTGTAGACACCCCACTCTAACACAAGCTCCTAGCTTTTTCACCCACAGTCTCCCATAAGTTTGCCCACTTAGTATCAAGCTTAAAAAATTTAGTTTGTGCTTGTCCAACATTGACAGTTTGTGCTCATCCAATATTGACAAAATTCTTTCTAGGAGCCTCAATGCTCGAGATAGGTTTTTTTATTGCAATACGAACATTTAAGATTTAAGTGTGGTAAATACTAATCATTATATTTGTCACGATCCGACCCGGGACTTGGGTTAACCAAAACGGAAATTGGCAGTCGGACGATGGAAATCAATTCTCTGTTATTTTAATTATATCACTAATAATTTAATATTCAAATAATAATGAGAGAGCCACTAAAAATAAGAAATTAAAAATAACAAGTAGAAATTTTCACATTTTTGGTTGTTGTTCTCGCCTCCTGTATACATTTGTTCATCTACTATTCGTCTTGTTTAAATCTTTAAAACCTAAACAATAATATTGAAACAACATAATTAGTTATCTAAAGATAAAATTAGAGTAATCACACTTTTAAACTATAGTAATCTAAGAAAAAGAATATAATATGTATGTCAGTCTATAAGAAATCTTAAAATATACTGGTATTTCATAATTTTATAAGCAATCTGATACATATTAATGCATGTATCAATAACATTTTTTAAATGAACATATATTAATCTTTCATATGCATTTATCTTAACTTTAATTTTACTTTATATTATTTACATACATTTCTATCTAAGTGAGGATCACCGTCATTCTGTCAACAATCTAACATACCCTTGACTGATATTACCACATCAGCTCTCGTCGAAACAACAGTTAGCGATCTACTGGAAATGCCCCTAGCTGCCCCTAGTCGATATTATCCTATCGGCACAGGGGTTAGCAATGTAAACATCACAACTGTCTGAGGAGGTAAGCTCTAGTCTACTCGCCCCTGACCGATCTTATTCCTTCGACACAACGGTTAGTGATCTAACCATCATAATTATCTGGGGTGGTAGAAAAACTCTACGCACACAGATACACTGGCATCCACTGCATGCACTATTAGGAGGTGGAATCCTGCTCTCAACATGCACATGCAAACATTCACATATAAATTACTTCATTCTTCATACATACATTATTCTGGGACATCTTTATGCATCTACTAACATGCATATTTCTCTGTTATTCAACATTCATCAGACATCTTTTATATCATTTATACATCTATCTCATACATATTTCTTACTTCCATCTATCTCGCACATATCTTTTACTTATATCATGCATATCTTTCCTACATGTTTATCTTACTTACATATAATGTCTATCTAAATATCATACATGCACATCTTTTATAATTCTTCAGTCATACATAACTTTCTATCTAAAAATATAAAGAATATACTGCAATATAAATCTAACTGAACTAAAACATACATTAAATCAACATATGTTTTGAAATAAAAATGATTACATAAATTTAATTACTCACCTCAGTTGTCACGTTAAAGTCTTAATCTCGATAATTAGCTTGAGGTTGTGGTGTCTTTTTTATTGAGCTCAATAACCTATAAAAAAATTTTTAACAATTTATGTTAATTGAATTAATCTTCTTAAATTACCATAAGATTACCTTACATGAATTTATGGGGTTGTTTTACCGTGAATATCCACACTCTCACTACAAGTCTACCGCCCGAAAAAATAACCTAAATCCGCAATTAACTTAGGATTTAAAGATATCTTGGCTCATAAAGTAATTTAACCGCTCAAACATATCTTAAACAGCCTTCTCGGCAACCAACTCTTCTCCAAAAAGACTAAATCTTCTTCTCACTTCTTCTTATCTTATCAAACTCCTCATTCATTCATTGAATTCGTGCCAGAATACCCTATGGAGCTCGCAAACCGACACTTTTAGCACAAGATCGATGCCTATGATGACTGTCGAAGAGAAAAAAAGATACGAAAAATGAGACAAAACTCAAAATACAAGAGAAAGAAAATTAAACTCTCAAATAGTATGAAATATGGGTTCGTACTCACCAAAAATTCCTTGGAGCCCTAAAATGCACATTGTGGCACTCTGCGGGCCGCCTAGTTGCCGATCTCGCAGAAGCTTGCAAGAAATGAAGGAATCTGAAGAACCTCTCGTACGGGCGAAACCGATAGAAAAGGGAGAGGAAATCGGGATATGGGGCGTGGTTTGCGGCTTACCAGGTGACCGCTCATCCCTTATGCTTGCGTCCGTGCGCCTGCTGCGATCGTAGCTCCTCAAAGGAGCTTCTGTTGAACGAAATCGAGAGGGCGGGAGAGGACTCAGGAGAGGGAGAAAGAAATGTAAAGCTCGAGCTCTATTCGACCAAACGAAGGATTAAAAGGCGAAGAAATATCGATTAACTACAGTGAACCTGCGGAATTAATATAGGATTAGGGATTAATTAAATTTAATTAAAGTTAATTAAATTTAAAACTTTTAAATATTATATTTTTCAATTCTTTCATAATTTACATACAGTGTTTCATTTCATATGAAATTGATCCATTTTTTGTGTAGAATTTAATAAAATTATTTCGATTGAAATATGAGGGGTGTGATAGTTAGGATACATTGCATGTCGCCAAAAATTTTATGTGATTTCTCAAAAAAATTGGTTATTACAATATTAATTGACAACTTTCTGAAAAATGCTACATCAACCCCTTGAATCTTCTGATCCTTATGCATTATTTTAGACTAATATTTTGAGTATGTACCTTCCCAGTTGTTATTGGATTGTTCGGTATTAGTATTACCTAGGTTCCCCTATCTCTGGCATCATTAGATATGGTTATAGAATCTATTGATACTGTACGAGCCTTTTCTGGAGAAGCAATCTATCAGCCTATGAACAGCCCCTCTATAATTCTTACTCTCATTTCTCCCTATGACATATGTGTTTTCCAATCCCATCCATTATTGTTCGGATGTGCCTGTGTGTGTGTGTTTGTGTGTGTGTGTGTGTTTGGTTTCTTATTTTCTCCTTATATTTTAATTTGATTTTGATCTTTTCATTTTCTAAATCAAAACTTTTACCTTTTATGATCAAAATTTGATTAAGCTAGAATCAAACCAAATAAATTGAACTATATTATAGATTGGTTCCATCTATAATCAAGCTGCTTTCATTTTACTTCTAATTTAATTTGAGTTGTTGATTTCAATCCATCAACCAATCTAACTCAACAGACTAAATACAAACCTCTATTAAAAGGATTTTCCCAATAAACAATATCATTACATCATTTAAATCACAAATNTCATTAATTTACCATTGAGAGTGCCTATATTCCAAGATCCTATAATTATCTTAGTTTCATTAGTTTCATAGACTAACTTCTTTACCCGCATTCGCCCGTAATGTGGGAGCCCTTGCTTATTTAACACTACACCTGGGTGCCGGTGTAGCGGCCCTTGCACACTTTTTCACGTATTCAGGCTAATACAACGCGTCGCTTCCGGGGGCTAGACACAATGATCAAAAAGAGTCATGTCATGATTTTTTTTCGACAAGTTTTACGCTGGCTGTCGACTACCTAACGCAACCCTCCTTTTCGCATCCGGGCTTGAGACCGACAACGACAGTGTTAAAATAAACAATATCATTACATCATTTAAATCACAAATTTAATATATAACTATATTTGTATTTCATAACGCATGCAAACGAAAGCATATATATTTCAACTAATTGTCTATTTAACATAATGGCATTTAAATTACTTTTGATTAGAGAAACTTATTGATTCACAAACAACTACAAAGTACCCAAAGAACTTTATAGTTTTCATTTATCTTTCCAAATTTGTGAAAATATTATAAGATATTCTTTAAAAAAATTTAGATCCTGAAAGCATGATCAATAATATATATGAAAAAACTTGGGTGGGGATATCTTAATCCAAATTTTGNCTGATTCACAAACAACTACAAAGTACCCAAAGAACCTTATAGTTTTCATTTATCTTTCCAAATTTGTGAAAATATTATAAGATATTCTTTAAAAAACTTTAGATCCTGAAAGCATGATCAATAATATATATGAAAAAACTTGGGTGGGGATATCTTAATCCAAATTTTGAAAAGGTCAAGTCTCAAAGTCATTGGATTTGCTTTAAGATAAGTGTATTGCATGAAAAATTAATCAAAATTTATATTGCACTCTTCTCAAAGAAAAAACAATGGCTCTGAGACCCGTCTTNGAAAGGTCAAGTTTCAAAGTCATTGGATTTGCTTTAAGATAAGTGTAATGCATGAAAAATTAATCAAAATTTATATTGCACTCTTCTCAAAGAAAAAACAATGGCTCTGAGACCCGTCTTGAGAAAAAATGAGTTAAGGACATCTTCAACCATGATCACATAAATAAATGGAAAACGCATACCCAGAAAACTTTATAAACTCCACTTAACGTTGGCCAATTTGATAATTATTTATAATATTTTTCAATACACATAGGGCTTAATAATAAGTATTTGAAAGCAATTTAATATTGAATATGCTGAAGTCATATGCAATTTGAAAGGTATAATGTAAAGAAAAAACGCTTGAATAAATTGACCACTCTAATAAATTAAAATAGTTTACTTTATAGCTTTAAAAACTACATATTTCAACAGGCATACCACCTACATTAAGCTAGGTTCCATTACTGCATGAGCATTATCGGTAGTTTTCACCAAAATGTATCATGTTTGTGACGCGGGAGCTTCCCGCATATGCCTTTCCAATATTCCTGCTACAATCCCGCGACCACTTCCACGTCTGGACAGGGCGAAGCAAAGCCTGGGCGGCATGGATTGCTTCATACTGGGATTTTGAGGGTCGGTTGACCTTCCTCAAGTGGATTTATTGTTTCCTTGTGAGGGGGCCCACTCCTATTTACCCTAGGCTTATATATTCGTTTTTCGTATTTTAGGTTTTCAGTTTAAGATTGTATTTCTGCCAAGACAGACATTAGTGTCCCATGTCTTATTCCCGAAGGGATATTTATCCTTCCTAAACTCCTCTACATCTCTCATGTTTCACAAACATGCATTCCTCCTCGCTACAACCGCTTCGACAATGGCCATTTTATTTTTCTTCTTGTAGTTCCTCGCTCTTCAGCCACATAATTGCTGTCGCAGCCCCAGTACGCCATCCTTTAACTGTCTTGCAGCCCCAAGCATTCCTTGTCGCTGCCACCGTTATTCCTGCCAGTTGGTGCCGCCCAGAACATCAGTTCTTGACTGCTTTACTACTGTTTCAGCCCTCTTGAAGTACTTCCCTGCCACCTAGCCGCTGTCCCCGACCTCCTTCACTGCCTCCCTACCTCCCCACATCTAAGCTGCTGCTCTAGCCGCCCAGCACCGCATCGGATCGTTGTTTTTCCACTACCCAGTCCACCTATCCACTTGTGGTCGTCCCAGGCAACGAACATCCCCGCTTTCCTACTGTGTGTGTTGGTTGTAACTATCTATAAGCTTTTCAAGTAATATTTTGCTTACTGTTGTTTAGATTAACTCCGGTATCAGTTCATCTTTACGGTAGAAAAGGAAACACTTACCCTCCTTTCGTAGGAGAAGCTACATATTGACATTTTTTTGTGAAGGGATGTTTGTGAGTATTCAACATAATTTATTTTTTCCCTTTGCTATTATACAAGTCTAGCTTTGCCCGGCAAATCATCAGTTACCAAGGTCCATTTTGCATGAATACCTAACTATAGAAAGCTTAAAAATGCCTTGCTTGCCAAAATCCTAGCTTGCGCGCTAGAGTTTCTGAACACCTGTGCACAAATACCAATAAAATTCAATATGTATCTTCTCATACAGCTTGGGTTAACATAATCCAGGAATGTTTTATATGACCCTTCAGTCAAGTNCACAAACATCAATAAAAGTCAGTATGTATCTTCTCATACAGCTTGGGTTAACATAATCCAGGAATGTTTTATATGACCCTTCATTCAAGTGTGGATTTGACAAAATTGGCTTTAAATATGTGTTTAAAACTAGCCAATATGCCTGAATTCAACCAATCTTAGCAGAATATTCCCTTGATTTCATAGCAGTATTTCAAGAAAAAGAAATACAACATCACTACATAATTTGGTTATAAAAAAAAATGAATCGCATATTTTTCCATGTAGTTGAGGAAAGTGCAGCCTTTTCATAAATATGAGAAAATGAACCCCTTCAATACAAATTTCTCAGCAACTGCTAAAAAACAAGACGAGGGATAACTCACAGCTAAGCCTTCAATCGGACCAAGGTGAGATCGAAAATGTTTAGCGAATTCAATTCCAACGGGCTTTTTCTTCCAGAACTTAAGATGGCCTGTGAAGGTGGAGTAAACAAGGGACATCAAAATGATGGCATACATTAGATATCTTTATGAAAAACTTCTCAGAAAGTTGGAACAAAACAATAGCATTAAGAAAACCACCAATAATTACTAAAATTAAGAACCAGAGCTATGTGTTGTAAAGTTATGATCAAACAAACACATGCAATTTCTACAATTTATAGACCTTGAGTAAAGAATATAAAATTGATGAGGCACCAACTCTAGAAGAGTGTGAATACAGAAATGCTCTATGCAAGAAAAACATCAAAACATATTTAATTATTTAAAAAAAAAATACACATCTGCAAACACAAAATATGGAATCTAGAATTTATTGGGCATAAAAAGACATGAAAATATACAAGAATGTTCTGCACAATCATCTTCCAAAATTTGCAATCCACCAAAAAACAACCAATACGAGTTATAAGATTCCACCAAATCCTTTCCTCAACAACAATGAGTCAGTTTAGTGAAAGGAAAATATTTAGGGACTGTTTTGTTGCAGTATTAGTACTGTAGAATAAATAAAAAGATTAATATTTGAAATTTTTTGGCCGAAGGAAAAACAAATGCAAGAGTAAATTTTTGAGACATTTGAAATTCCCTATCTAGTTTATGTCTAGGCAACTCCAAATATGCGTGAGAAGCTTCACCCATAACCAACCAACCTCGCCGTTGTCAAACCAATTCGACATACACTTCTTAATTCTTAAGGCAATTGGAATCAATCATTATTGACTAGATCACCGCAAGTCTGATTGGTTTTTCTTACGCCTAAATGGATTAATGCGACACAATTGTGCTAAAAAAGGCTCGGCTACCATATCAAGTTTCAAATTCTACTTCACTCGGCATTCAACACAATTTTGGATTTATTTAGCAATTTTGATTAATTCTTATCTTCATCTGGATAACTATAAAAAATTGCTTTAGTGTCAGACTTTGAATAAAAAACAAAAATCAAAAAAAGATCATAAACATTTTTAAGATCAGGATGAATTTTGGATTGAAATGAATTTTTTTTCCTCCCTTTTCATGTTCCTTATATTTTCATGTCTAACTCTCTCTCTCCAAAATGATTATCTCTTTATTGGCCTATTGAATTTCAACCATATTCATATATCTTACATTCCTCTAACCTTTTCACAAATCCATGCACAAAGCTCTATGTAATCAAATTACCCATTCCCACTTGACATGCATCCAAAACTCGTTTGCATCCTCTCTATCCTATCTAGATTTCAAAGGAAAGCTTCATCTTTCACCTATTTGAGAGAATCTTGAAAAAAGAAGATTATTTCCATACACGAGGATGATTATATCGGATTTAGCGTATGCTCTCATGTTGAACTCATTTCCCTCCTTAAGTATCTTCAAATTCAAAAGCACAAGCCATAACCCTAAATCCCTTAGCAAACCTTCATCTAGAAACCATAAAAATTTAATTACAATTTATACAATCACAGCCTCCACCACCTCTACAATCTACTAGAATTCCATTGGGAAAAAAAAAGTTTCATTTCCAACTCACTACATCAAATGCCTTCCTTCAACAAACATTTCAATTCATATCCAAAACTTCTGAAAATGGTTCTCCTCACAAATGTAATTTGACTTAAGAATCGTGGCTTTGGAGGACGTTCATTAAAAATTAAAAAAAAATTGCACATAATAAGATCAAATTAAACAATGAAATATTAGTATAACAACGAAAAAAATACCAAGAGGACTCAACAAGCTCATAACAGATTCATGGGAATATAGCACAAATAGTGTGAGATAAGCAACATACCATCATAACTTCCTGTTATGAGAAAGTCTGCAGCTGATACTGCAACATGTGTAACCACATCTCGATGCATGTAACTCTTTTCATACCTATAAGAAACTTCATATTAGTCGATCTCATTGATGAACTTCTAAAAATCAGATGTCGCTGACTTATAGAAATGAAATGCCCTACAAATGGAAAATTGAACAATTTAGGGATTCCACAATATAGCAATGATTTCTGCTAAATCATGCTAAACAGTCTTTTAAGCCACAAAAATCTTACAGTCATCTCAAATCCTATTTTAGGCTAAATCGCGGATTTAGTATATCATAGGGAATTTACACTCATTCTACTCATTATGCCTCTTCTCCTCATTCATTTTAACCTAAAGCTTCAGCCAATCAATCAAATTTAACTTCTATTCTGTCAAACATTTTTTTGGATTCACCTCTATGATTTAAAAATTAATATTGATGCCATCAACAATTTTTATCAAGCATGAATCTCGATGAATTTTTTATAAGGGGGCTTCCAAATCTAAAATTCAATATCATGTGGGCCTTATTTTAGTAAGTTTGTAATCATACTAACCGTCTAGACAAAATGAACCCAATGATGTCATAATTTATTCAATTCGGGTCCAATCAAGACCCGATTAAGTCATTGAAGCATAATTGGAGGCATTGGATGCTAATTAAATGGTTTAATGAACACCAAATTTAACATATTTATAGTCAAATCGAGCATCTTGACGAGAGGGATCCAATAACCCCAAGATTGTTCAATTTCAATGTTACTAAGGAGCCCAAATCATTAAAAACTCATCTATGAACATGGGGGATNAGCGGGGTGGCAGTTCTGGGGGCAAATAGCACTTTACATAATGCGGTGCATTTAGAATTCACTCAAATCCAGTGAGTTCCAAATACATTGAAATTGAATTAGATGATGAATTCTAAATGCATTGTAATTTTACACTACATTTGTTCTTCTTTCAAGTGAGCATATGGATTTGCGAAACTCATGCAAAAGAAATGCAATGCACTCATTTCGCTGCCAACCGAACAAAGCAATTGAAATCACCATCACGCCAAGCTCACAATTTTTCAAAGTTATTGTCATAATACTTGACTACCATCCTGTGTACTTGCTTACCAACAAGGTGCTCTTGCTAGCATAATTTCTTAAGGATAATTGTCCTCTTGCTCAAAACTCACCTTACATTCACATCTAGTGAGCAACTAAGAGTCAAACTTGCCCGCAGCATAAGAGTCCACTCATGTTTTATTTCACTTGTTATCCTTTAGCACATCTCATACTGTCGGCTTTGACCCTCACCTATAAAAAATAGACACTAATTAAGTGCAAGCATGACATAATCAGGTTCTTGAGCCGTTGCTTAGCCTCTCTAAACATTGAAATCTCCCTAAGATTCACTATAACTTTCTCTCGTTCTCCTCCTCTCCATGCTCAATAGCTGTTATCCAGGAGGACTCCATGCTTTTCACACGAAGCAATGGATTCAACATTATGTAGTCATAAATTTAAATTAATATAAACTAAATTTGTGCTTGAAGATTAAAACATTACTTTAAAAATGAAATTTAATTTGGATTTTCCAAATTTCAGACTCTAAATAGCAAGGTTTGTTAGGTTGGCCCTAAAAAAATGAATCCAATGATAAAATTAAAACAAAATATTGTTCAAAATGTAATATTAAAATTTTAAAATATATTTAATCAATAAAAAAAGATTATTCAATAAATGTAGAAATATTTTTACAAAATACAGGGCTTGTCTGAGTAAATTAAAATCTATCTTATGAAGTCTAAAATAAATAGAATTGTCATGAGAAATAAAATAATGGAAGAATATTTCATCATTTTTTGTTCTCTCTCTCTCTCTCTCACACTCAAAACTCACTCTAGCTCATACACTCAATAAACCCCATGATTGAGTTTGTGAAGAAATGGGGTGATATGCACCGCACATGCAGCACAAAGTATCTATTTGGGGCAGCTGCAGCTTATTAATAAAATGTTGATAAGTAGCTAATTTAGATAAAATGTTGATCAAGAGCTGATTCAGATAAGTTGTGCGGCGATTTGGTTTGCGTTGTTGGAAAACTGTTGTTTTGTAGCGATTTCTGAATAAATGACAATTATGCCCCAGTACAGCAACGTTGTTTAGAACATAATTGCCATAATAATATATTTGATACTTAATAAGCAAAAAATCACTTTAGAATAGGAAAAAAATAAGGTGCACACCTCATATAAAAATGAGTATCAAGTGTACTAAAAAACAAGAAAAAAACTATTAAAAATACAATTAAAAATATACAACAAACAACAACAACAAAACCTTTATCCCACTAANGGCGGGCTGGCAGTTCTGGGGGCAAATAGCACTTTACATAATGCGGTGTATTTAGAATTCACTCAAATCCAGTAAGTTCCAAATACATTGAAATTGAATTAGATGATGAATTCTAAATGCATTGTAATTTTACACTACATTTGTTCTTCTTTCAAGTGAGCATATGGATTTGCAAAACTCCTGCAAAAGAAATGTAATGCACTCATTTTGCTGCCAACCGAACAACCCCTTAGCCTTAATACTAAGCAATTGAAATCACCATCACGCCAAGCTCACAATTTTTCAAAGTTATTGTCATAATACTTGACTACCATCCTGTGTACTTGCTTACCAACAAGGTGCTCTTGCTAGCATAATTTCTTAAGGATAATTGTCCTCTTGCTCAAAACTCGCCTTACATTCACATCTAGTGAGCAAATAAGAGTCAAACTTACCCGCAGCATAAGAGTCCACTCATGTTTTATTTCACTTGTTATCCTTTAGCACATCTCATACTGTCGGCTTTGACCCTCACCTATGAAAAAGACACTAATTAAGTGCAAGCATGACATAATCAGGTTCTTGAGTCGTTGCTTAGCCTCTCTAAACATTGAAATCTCCCTAAGATTCACTATAACTTTCTCTCGTTCTCCTCCTCTCCATGCTCAATAGCTGTTATCCAGGAGGACTCCATGCTTTTCACAAGAAGCAATGGATTCAACATTATGTATTTATAAATTTAAAGTAATATAAACTAAATTTGTGCTTGAAGATTAAAACATTACTTTAAAAATGAAATTTAATTTGGATTTTCCAAATTTCAAACTCTAAATAGCAAGGTTTGTTAGGTTGGCCCTAAAAAAATGAATCCTATGACAAAATTAAAACAAAATATTTTTCAAAATGTAAATATTAAAATTTTAAAATATATTTAATCAATAAAAAAAATTATTCAATAAATGTAGAAATATTTTTACAAAATACAGGGCTTGTCTGAGTAAATTAAAATATATCTTATGAAGTCTAAAATAAATAGAATTGTCATGAGAAATAAAATAATGGAAGAATATTTCATCATTTTTTGTTCTCTCTCTCTCTCTCTCAAAACTCACTCTAGCTCATACACTCAATAAACCCCATGCTTGAGTTTGTGAAGAAATGGGGCGATATGCACCGCACATGCAGCACATAGGATCTATTTGGGGCAGCTGCAGCTTATTAATAAGATGTTGATAAGTAGCTTATTTAGATAAATTGTTGATCAACAGCTGATCCAGATAAGTTGTGCGGCGATTTGGTTTGCGTTGTTGGAAAACGGCTGTTTTATAGCGATTTCTGAATAAATGACAATTCTGCCCCTGTACAGCAATGTTGTTTACAACATAATTGTCATAATAATATATTTAATACTTGATAAGCAAAAAAACACTTCAAAATAGTAAAAAAAATAAGGTGCACGCCTCATATAAAAATGAGTATCAAGTGTACTAAAAAAAAGAAAAAAACTATTAAAAATACAATTAAAAATATACAACAAACAACAACAACAAAACCTTTATCCCACTAAATTGGGTCGGCTACAAGAATCCTTTTTCTCCATTGCGCCCTATTAGTATCATATTTCCATTTAATTCTAATAAATTAAGATCATTTTTTATACAATATGCCCAAGTCTTCCTAGGTCTAGCTCTGTCTTTCTTAACATAAGTCGAATCTAAAACATCTACTCTTGTAATCAGATCAACAGATGGTTGACGTTTAATGTGACTAAACCAACTAAGACGACTCTCTCTAATTTTGTCGGTCACTAGAGCTACACCAATACTATAACAATTAAAAATATAATAATATTAATTTTAAAATTCACTACCAACACAAACCCNCATCTTTCTTAACATAAGTCGAATCTAAAACATATACTCTTGTAATCAGATCATCAGATGGTTGACGTTTAATGTGACTAAACCAACTAAGACGACTCTCTCTAATTTTGTCTGTCACTGGAACTACACCAATACTATAACAATTAAAAATAAAATAATATTAATTTTAAAATTCACTACCAACACAAACCCACAGTCACACACCTACAGCCACCACCTCCACCACCCTCCACCCCCAGCACACAAACTTTCATGTCAAAACATGAATATCATCACTACAGTAACCTATGTTTATACGATAAAAATAACAAAGCAGCAATATCAAACATTACAAAATGCAATTCAGTTTTAACTTAGATAATTTTAACCGAACAAATTAAGCTTCCATCTATTCATGTGTTCATAGCAATTACCAAAAACCGCATCCCATATTGAAATGTATTCCTGTAAATTTACCTATGTAATTTTTTTTTACGTAGGTGAGCAGCTAGAGAACAATGTTGTGAACAAATCAATCACCCAATTTCATTTTTTTTTCAAACAGGGCACCCAAGAAAGCCACAAATCGTAGATCAGAGAAAACCATAAACCAAACATTTATAGGAGTGCATAACAGAGACCACTGACCGATGGTTTGATGGTCAAGCATAAAATCCCATAAAACCATAAGATTGATAATGCCCATATTCTTCAGTTGAAATAAGGAAGCAAATAGAGAGACAAAAGTGAGCGTTAAATTCATACTTTCATTGTGAGAAGCCAAATTCATCCTCAAAGGAAGAAGAAATATATGAAATTGCATACAGAAATCTATAACCGAGAAAAAATTTGCATACAAAAATCTCTAACCAACAAATTGCAAATCAGAGAGCAACAAATTGCAAATCAGAGAGCCGAATATCGCATAATACAAATCAATCCATCAGCGGTTATCGCAGGTACTTACAGAGCACAATAACGAGGGATAGGAGAGAAGCGGAAGAGTAGTACGACAGCGCCGAGAGAGACGGGTGAGAATGAGTGAAGGGCACGCGAGAGAGATGGTCGAGAGAGACAGGCGAGAGAAGAGGGAAAGCTGGAGTTAGGGCATATGAGACGCAAAGAAGCGCAAGGGCAGCAGTGTCAAACCAGACAAATGGAATGCGGGTCGTGGGATTCAACCCACAGCCGCGTTTAACATAAAAAATTCACAACTTTCTGATAAACCGATCCAACGCTTTTTCCAAACGCTTCGGGCGGCGTTTTCAAAACGCGTCGCACCTATTACACTGCCCCAAATGAGCCCTTAATCATCTGACAATTGCCATTACTTCATTAGCATCGAATGCATGTGAACAAAAAGACATCATTGATAATGCATGTATGCTCAACAGTTTAGTCGAAGTCACAATCATGATAGCATGACTACACCACCAAATACAATGAATTTATCAACTCCACAAACTTTCATGCACAATGAACTTTCCAGATGTATGTTTTCGCATGTGAAGACATGGCCACCACACATGACATCATCACAACACACACCTACCAATAACTACTCAGGGCATCCACAACTTAAACATAGGATATGCAAATATAATTTTATATATATCACATATGTATTTATAGGCACACACTGAGTTCTTCGCACACGCTCCATAGTTTGTCATGAATTCACCAAGACATTTGTTATAAACACAATACGGAGGTGCACACAAGGGAACAACAGGAGAATAAAATTCACCTGTAGACTATTCCAATATCCTAAGCAACTTTATTGGAGTGATTAACTTTGACTTCACCTTAACTCTATGGACCATCTACAACTGCCCTTATCAGCAAAATTAGGTCAAGCACGCCTCTTGCCCCCCTCACAAGTGTAACATGGAGTCGTATAAAATTTTTAATTAGATTCACACTCCTATGAAATTGTGTTGGCTTTTGCAAGAACTTCACACTAATATACACGCGTATTGGCATGATAGCCTCAGTGCTACGCGTTAATTGTGTATGATTTTCTTAGCATGGTAGGATGGGCAAAGAAAATGTGTGCAATACTTGACACAAAAAAACATACTCTTTTCATGATGTGGTGGGATGACTATAAACACTTCCTAGTACTAATTTTGTCAGGGTAACACTGAAGCACTGAGACATTTAATCATGATCGAATATTCACAAAAATAAAATAAATGAGCATCAAAGACATTAAAAGAATGTGTAATGAGACAATTGAACGGGTAAAAAACCTGAAAGTCAGCCATGCAAACTTTAAAAATTATTCATGGACAAGGAACAGAACTTGAAGCTGGGTTAAGATACGGGTGAGATCAATCAGAGTTCTCCCTACCTCCTCCCAAACTAAAACATACCTNCAAAAGATATTAGTGTAATAACCTTTTTTTTTATTTTCCAACTTTAGTTCGATCAGCCTGACTTGGACTCCCCACCGCCACATCAACATGTTTTAATCCCAGTTAAGATTTTAGAGCATTGTATGAGGGAGAGCAACAAGACGGTGTTTTCACTCTCGCACGAGAGAGAGAGAGAGAGAAAGAGAGATGCNAAAAAGATACTAGTGTAATAACCTTTTTTTTTTATATTCCAACTTTAGTTCGATCAGCCTGACTTGGACTCCCCATCGCCACATCAACATGTTTTAATCCCAGTTAAGATTTTAGAGCGTTGTATGAGGGAGAGCAACAAGACGGTGTTTTCACTCTCGCACGAGAGAGAGAGAGAGAGAAAGAGAGATGCTCGAGCAAGAAGCACGTGAGAGGGCAAGATGCTGGGACATCATCGACTACCAAATGATTTCAACACACAACCATGCAACTGATTAGGAAAAATTTTGTGGAGCATTGTGCTTTAAAGCAAGAAGATATACATCACAATCAAGGCTGCTTGTGATCTTTGTTGGTAAATGATTCTTTATTTAGCATAAACGTACANAACTACCAAATGATTTCAACACACAACCATGCAACTGATTAGGAAGAATTTTGTGGAGCAATGTGCTTTAAAGCAAGAAGATATACATCACAATCAAGGCTGCTTTTGATCTTTGTTGGTAAATGATTCTTTATTTAGCATAAACGTACATTTTTTTGCTAAAGATGTATTCCTTAATACTTGCTGATGTGCTTTTACTGCTAATAAATTTATTATGAAATTGCTTATTTAATCATTATATTTTGCATGTAATCATGCTACTACGACATGTACATTCAATTGTTCCCACTAGTTATAAATATTTACTTCCATGCACATTAGTCCTATTAGATGCAGTGGATTTTATGGCTGCAAATTTGTCTTTGATATATACATAACGATTATTATCATGGTAATAGCATTCATACTAATTAATTATCNCATTCCTTAATACTTGCTGATGTGCTTCTACTGCTAATAAATTTATTATGAAATTGCTTATTTAATCATTATATTTTGCATGTAATCATGTTACTACGACATGTACATTCAATTGTTCCTACTAGTTATAAATATTTACTTCCATGCACATTAGTCCTAATAGATGCAATGGATTTTATAGCTGCAAATTTGTCTTTGATATATACATAACGATTATTATCATGGTAATAGCATTCATACTAATTACTTATCTGTGAAGTGTGAAATGTGCACAGAGATTATAATAATGTGTCAGTATTATGCCCTTCCTTATTTTGGCTAGCCGGACCAACGAGTCTAAAAGAGTGATGGGTGATGATTCAATCGAAAATTATTAGATCTTTTTGGGATTTGTGCTTACCTTTCTTGATTTCAAGGCATCGTGCTAAGCTGATTACAAATTTAGGTGAAGGTCTTTTATGAAAAAACATGAATATAATATGCACGTGACAGATTTTTTGTATGTGAACATGTTCATTTTATTAGTATAGATTCAACTTTATAATTGTTGTATATTAAGCACCATTAGATGAATTATATTTTAAGCATCTTATCTATTGTATATTGTCTGGAATTGTTATCACATAACACTTATTTATTCATGTCTCTTCCTTTGCTCATATTTATGTCATGTGGCTTAATCATTATATTTTGTTTAGCGGAGTTTCACCTACTGAGTTTATCTTACAAACATCATTTATTTTAAGAAATTCAGGCTGTCAGTTATGCATGATTTTGAGATGTTTTTAGGCTCGTGTTTCAGGAATAACAATGGATATGTTTAAGATTAGAACTATTTAATTTATTAAATATTGTAGTTATGGCTTTGTTTATATTTGGCCTATATATTAATATGAAATTTTTGAATTTAGATGCTCTGATATTATCGAAAACAGGTTTATCATGATTTGAATTACTTCTAAACAGCTCACACACTACTACTAAATTTTCCGTGAATTCCTTCTAGCATCCTTGACAGCTGGGAGGCCTTGAGAGCTCATTTAGAAGTAAAGAATTGAGATAGAAAAAATAGAAAACTCCTTGAAGGAGGGGATACTATAGACACAAAGAGTTGAAACACTTGTGAGTGGCATATTTNTATGTCTCTTCCTTTGCTCATATTTATGTCATGTGGCTTAATCATTATATTTGTTTAGCGGAGTTTCACCTACTGAGTTTATCTTACAAACATCATTTATTTTAAGAAATTCAGGCTGTCAGTTATGCATGATTTTGAGATGTTTTTAGGCTCGTGTTTCAGTAATAACAATGGATATGTTTAAGATTAGAACTATTTAATTTACTAAATATTGTAGTTATGGCTTTGTTTATATTTGGCCTATATATTAATATGATTTTTTTTAATTTAGATGCTCTGATATTATCGAAAACAGGTTTATCATAATTTGAATTACTTCTAAACAGCTCAGACACTACCACTAAATTTTCCGTTAATTCCTTCTAGCATCATTGACAGCTAGGAGGCCTTGAGAGGTCATTTAGAAGTAAAGAATTGAGATAGACAAAATAGAAAACTCCTTGAAGGAGGGGATACTATAGACACAAAGAGTTGAAACACTTGTGAGTGGCATATTTGAATGCGGTAGCTAAGAGACAAAGCTTGACAGCAAAGATGTTGTGGAAAGAGAGAATGTTCTTGTAGGTTCGCAAGTAATAAGAAGGATCAATAGTGCTTTTATATGCATGTAATTGAGGAGCTTTAAACCTCAGAGGAACAACATGTTCAAGGATCTCCAGGGACGATATCGTCGAGGGAGTGTCTAAGAACTTACAAAGGTGAAAAGAGAATATCCTGGATTTGAATTCGCCTACCCATGTGGTTGGACGAGAAACTTAACGAGTGAAGAAGGCTAACACGATTTTCATGAATTGGTTGATATTTTAGCAAAGACATTACATATTAGAGCCAACCTTGCTTTCAGGTAGCAAAGACAATACTACGAAAAGAACTACCCAGTTGGACGTACGGTTAAGAAAGAGATTCATCTAGGGCGGTGTAATGTTGAGGATTTTTTGCTATCACGATTCTTTTTCACTTAAAGCAGCAATAGACTCTCCCACGCACAACACTAAGAAACATGAATGATGAAACTAGTCCCAAAAAAATTGAGAGGAAATGACACATTCAAAGGAACAGGAGAGAAATAAAGAAGGTATTGTGTTATAGTAACTCTATGATGAAATAGAGAGGACAAAAGATCATAGAGAAAACTGATGAAGTGATTTGGTCTACAAAGCTANACTTTATTTTGAGTTCCCTGATCTACATTGAATTCAACCTGCAAAGCTTTCAGCCACATCGTGTCAGGAACTCCTAATGTCATAGCCATGTATTCTGCATCCGCTGTTGATCTTGCTACAACACATAATCTTGTTAACTCCACTGAGCTAAGTCCTTTAGTGAGGCAGTCAGCCGTCTGTTCTCCAGTAGCTACATGAATTAGTTCCAACAATCTATTATTCAGCTTCTCATTGACGAAGAATCTAACAATCTCCACATGTTTAGTTCTATCGTGTTCCACCGGGTTGTTAGCAATGTTGATTGCCGACTTGTCACATCACAACTTTATTTTGAGTTCCCTGATCTACATTGAATTCAACCTGCAAAGCTTTCAGCCACATCGTGTCAGGAACTCCTAATGTCATAGCCATGTATTCTGCATCCGCTGTTGATCTTGCTACAACACATAATCTTGTTAACTCCACTGAGCTAAGTCCTTTAGTGAGGCAGTCAGCCGTCTGTTCTCCAGTAGCTACATGAATTAGTTCCAACAATCTATTATTCAGCTTCTCATTGACGAAGAATCTAACAATCTCCACATGTTTAGTTCTATCGTGTTCCACCGGGTTGTTAGCAATGTTGATTGCCGACTTGTCACATCACAACTTTATTTTGAGTTCCCTGATCTACATTGAATTCAACCTGCAAAGCTTTCAGCCACATCGTGTCAGGAACTCCTAATGTCATAGCCATGTATTCTGCATCCGCTGTTGATCTTGCTACAACACATAATCTTGTTAACTCCACTGAGCTAAGTCCTTTAGTGAGGCAGTCAGCCGTCTGTTCTCCAGTAGCTACATGAATTAGTTCCAACAATCTATTATTCAGCTTCTCATTGACGAAGAATCTAACAATCTCCACATGTTTAGTTCTATCGTGTTCCACCGGGTTGTTAGCAATGTTGATTGCCGACTTGTCACATCACAACTTTATTTTGAGTTCCCTGATCTACATTGAATTCAACCTGCAAAGCTTTCAGCCACATCGTGTCAGGAACTCCTAATGTCATAGCCATGTATTCTGCATCCGCTGTTGATCTTGCTACAACACATAATCTTGTTAACTCCACTGAGCTAAGTCCTTTAGTGAGGCAGTCAGCCGTCTGTTCTCCAGTAGCTACATGAATTAGTTCCAACAATCTATTATTCAGCTTCTCATTGACGAAGAATCTAACAATCTCCACATGTTTAGTTCTATCGTGTTCCACCGGGTTGTTAGCAATGTTGATTGCCGACTTGTCACATCACAACTTTATTTTGAGTTCCCTGATCTACATTGAATTCAACCTGCAAAGCTTTCAGCCACATCGTGTCAGGAACTCCTAATGTCATAGCCATGTATTCTGCATCCGCTGTTGATCTTGCTACAACACATAATCTTGTTAACTCCACTGAGCTAAGTCCTTTAGTGAGGCAGTCAGCCGTCTGTTCTCCAGTAGCTACATGAATTAGTTCCAACAATCTATTATTCAGCTTCTCATTGACGAAGAATCTAACAATCTCCACATGTTTAGTTCTATCGTGTTCCACCGGGTTGTTAGCAATGTTGATTGCCGACTTGTCACATCACAACTTTATTTTGAGTTCCCTGATCTACATTGAATTCAACCTGCAAAGCTTTCAGCCACATCGTGTCAGGAACTCCTAATGTCATAGCCATGTATTCTGCATCCGCTGTTGATCTTGCTACAACTGACAGTTTCTTGCTCTTCCATGAGACCAAGTTGCCACCTACAAACATAAAGTATCCTGATGTAAATTGTTTGTCATCAGCACACTGTGCCAAGTCAAAATCACAAAAGCCCTCGATATCAACATACTCATTCTTCCAGAATATCTACCATTTTTCTGGTGCACACATCAAATACCTCAAAATCTAATACACTGCATCCATATGGCTCTTGATCATGCATATAGCGGCTCACCACACTTACTGCAAAAGAAATATTGGATTGAGTGTGGAATAGAAGATTAGGCGGCCCACCAACCTTTGGTACCTCTCACGATCAACTAATTCACCTGTCTCTACACTGAGTTTGACATTCTTATCAATTGGAGATACTATACGTTTGCATCCCCCACCCCCCTCCGCGCATGTCTGTCTCCGTGAGAAGATCTAGCACATATTTTCTCATGGATAAGACCATCCCCTCAAGTCCATGGGCCACCACAATCCCCAAAAAATATCTGAATTATCTCAAATCCTTACCTCAAATTGCTTCATCAATCTTCCCTTCAGTTGAACAATCTTTTTCAAATCATCACCAATAATAATTGTCATTCACAAACACAAAAAGTATGGTAGTGTGGCATTTATATTCTCGAAAGAGCATTGTGAGGTCTGCATTAATCCGTTGATATCCCATGTCAACAATCGTCATTCTAAATTTGTCAAATTAGACTCAAGAAGACTGTTTCAAGCCATATAATGACTTCCTGAGCCTACGCACCTTGCCACTGTCTGGGATATGTTGAATCCTGGTGGTATCTCCACATATACCTCCTCAGTAGCTTCCCATGAAGAAAAACATATTTCACATCAAGTTGGTGTAACCTCCATTCACTATTCATTGTCAGAGAAACCAGTATCCTCACTGTGCTCATCTTTGTTACTGGTGCAAAGATTTCATCATAGTCAATGTCATGCATTTGAATGTACCCTTTTGCCACTAGTAGTGCTTTGTACATCTTTGTCATCCTTTCTGGAGTTTGTTTTATCGTGAAGATTCACTTGCATCCAACTGCCTTCTTCGTTGTTGGTCGTAGTAAGATCTCTTGTATTTGGTTTTGTATTAAGAGCTTCAATTTCTTCGTGCATCTCCGCTTTTTACTTAGGATCCTCTTTAGCAACCTGCCAACACTTAGGTATAAAGACAGAGTCCAATGATGCAATGAATGCTCCATGCAAAAGTGAGATGTTAAAATAAAAAACAAAGTTTGCAATGTCAAGTTCCCTCAAAAAACGATCAGGAGGATGTCCTGCATTGCTGGAGGAGGTCATCAACGTGTGGGGGGGAGTAGATGGAGGAGTAATAATATCATCTGCGAGTTTTGAATCATAGATTGATGGTGTAGGTGTCACAAGAGTTGGGGAAAACTGAGATAAGAGGCTTGTTGGCATTGCACGGTATGTTCTTCCTCTGCTTATACACCCTTAGCTCACCTTCAGTATGAATTATACCACCAATCGGGTCAATCTCCTCGATTTTCGTCTCCTAAGAGTATTCATCCGACAAGACATTTCTCCCACTTGCACCACTCCACTACCACTACACACTCTCAAATCATTTCTTCGGTAGTTGTTGAGTCACCAAAGGTTGAATTCACCTCCAAAGTGTAGTATAGTTCGAACTCTCTGAATGACGCATCCATACTCACAAAGAGTCTCTTCTCGATCAGGTTCCAGCATACATAACCCTTTTAAGTAGCAGAATAGCCCACAAACACATATTTCACCGCTCTGGGATCCAATTTCCCTATAAATGGCTTATTGTCTTTCACAAAGCATACACATCCAAATACCTTCAATGGAAGAATCTCACTATTATCGTCTTCAAACTGACAATGAGACTTTCAATCCAACACTTGTCAAAATTGTTTTCCCCCACAAGTGCTTTCAAAAATTCAATGTGATCATCATGCTTCAAGCTACCTCTAGAAGGTGTCTATTATTCCTTTCCGTCACTCCCTTTTGTGTCGGTGTGTATGAACATACGGTTTAATGATGTATCCCTTGGGCTAACAAGTATTCTCCAAACGCATTGTTAACATATTTTATCCCATTATCAGACCTTAATATCTTCACTACAACACCGTATTAAGTCTGAATCGCTCTGTGAAAGACTTTAAAGCAGACAAACACATCACTTTTCTTTATCATCAGATATAACCAAATAACACGAAAAAAACAATCAATGAAAGTCACAAAATAATTGTACTTTAACACCATTTGACCTTCAATTCAAGCATAATTGAATTGAATAACAGTCAAATTTGTCTTCAAAATCTATAAGGCTTAATCAAGCTTTGGGATTTGAGCGAGGATAAATTAGCCTTAAAGTAATTCATTAGTGAACTAGATTTTATAGAATGGGAGCAAATTTGAGTTGACTCGAATTATATCAGCCTCAAATTAAAGTCAAACCTAACCTTATGTCAAGGAAGCTTGAGGATGTTTGAGGCAATCTCAAATATTTGAGGGATATGGATTAGGCATGACTTGAACTTATTAATTTGGTTGGCTGAGAAAACCAATCTTGAATCCATAAAGTGGAATTAATTTGAATATTTAACCAAGCGAAAATGAACCTAACAATTTAACATCAAGGTCAACAGACTCTTAAATAGATTATAATAAGTCTAGTTTAATTGTTTGACCAATCGATAAAGCCATCTAGATTTGATCAATTGTCGTGCTCAAAGTCAAACCCAAGGATAAACCAATTCAAATGAAAATTACCAAGACATTTATTATTATTGACTCATATTATCTTGTTATCTCCCATAAAGTTTCAATCATTTGCTTAATCATTATTTACTAATCCTTAGCAACTAATGTTTTTATTTTAAATTTATCTACCTCCTCTTTGTTCAATAATCAGTCTTGCTTGCAGAACTTTATCATTTGGTAAAAAATATAACCTAAGGCATCTCTCTTCAAATATCCAAGGCAAGCACATCCATGATCAATCATAAACATGAAAAAGCTGATGTACATATTCATCTAAATTTTGTACTATTTGTTCTACCCTCGTGCATATCTTTAAAATTTTCAACGTCCTTTATAGGCACTCCTTAATGCCAGTTTAATTAACTATCATATTCATCATATGAATAACCAATAATAATAATAATAATCTAAAAGTCACATTGTTACATCCTATTTTTCTTTGATAACCTTAAAAATAGATAGCATTCTTTGTTGATTTTTTTTTTAGTTTCACAAAACTAAAGTATCCCCTTATCAATGTGAATATCATCAACCATAATCAGGTTTAGATATACATTTGAAAGAAACTTGGGCCTGAGAATACTAACTTGGGAGAACATGGTAAGAAATGAAAATAGTATTGGAGTGTCAGTGTGCACCTTCAAATTCAAATAAGAAATATAATAAAATCAAGAAAATAA
>JXCR01130134.1:92113-105513 GCA_002079205.1 Phalaenopsis hybrid cultivar
CGCTCTGCTAGGGTTTACCCCTCCCATCGCGACTCCATGGCGATGCGGGTAGCCGCAGCGTTTCATGGACTCCTGCTCCAAGAAGAAGGGTGGGGGATCGCATTGCCGTGCCCCCAGCCTCTCGCTCGTTCGCTTTGTTTCGCTCTTCAGTATCGTTCGTTTGATCGCGTCATTTTCTGGATCGTCTCACGAGCTCACAGAAAAGGTAGCGGCGAACAGCACAGTGTCGCGATCCTTCCTGAGACGTGTCGCTTGATCCCTGCTCTGCGGATCGAGCAGCAAAGAGCTTTGGTTAAAGTCACGACTCAAACCCAGGAGCTACCCGCTGTTCGACTCTCAGCTCTATGGCTTCTGTTCCTCCTCAACCACTGACTGCTTCAGTTTTAAACCTTGGGAAGGCTTCTTATGCTGATATGGTTGGCTCTGTGGGATCAATGGATCAAATTTTCCCTTGGGTTTATCATGAATCATTCGCAGGCCAAGACGACTGCAACCTTTTCAAGAAGATGTGTAGGAAGAGTGGCAAACTGGCTCTATTATTCTCTGATGTTGAAGTTTTCAACCTGGTTAACAAGTGCAAATTCACCCTCATTGGGAAGTTCCAATTGGGACATCCTAAAATGGATATCGTTCGAAAGTCTTTTGAAGATCTAAAACTATTAAGACTTTGGGAGATTGACTTCTTTGATGGGAGATATGTGATGATACAATTATCTAAAATGGAAGACTACGCCAAAATATTTTTCAAAAAGTTTATGACAATAGATGGGAAATATATGAAATTGTTTAAATGGTCTCCTGAATTTGACCCTAGCAAAAAACCACCTATAGTTCCAATCTGATTTAAACTACCTGGTCTAAAGTTGCATTACTTCAATCACTAAGTCCTCTATTTTATTGGAGTTGCACTAGAGAAACCTATAAAATTGGATACACTCACCTTCAATCTAACCAGACCTTCGGTTGCAAGAATTATTGTTGAAATGGATATTAAACTCTCTGATGTGGACGAAATATGACTTGGTACTGCCCACAATGGATATTGGCAGCCAATTATTGCAGAACAAAGACTCTAGTACTGCAATCACTGTAAATTGTTTGAGCACACTCTTGTCAAATGTTTGAGGCTTCACCCACATTTGAGATCAGTAGGTCCTAACAACATCATTCATGTGGAGGAAAGTATAGCAGACATTGTTAATCTTCCAGAAATGTTGAATAAAAATTTGCCTCATAAGGCTACTCCTCACCAACCAGATCAGCAGCTTTCGCCTACCGTTGTTGAGGCAGCTCTTCCTCAGATCACAAATACTACAAATTTTGTTGTAACAGATGCTAGCTGAAGTGTCTTGGAACCACCTATTGCAAGAGAAGAGGGTACTTAAGTTTTGGAGGAGTTTTAGGATCAATGTGTGTTGCAGGTTGAGTCAAATTAGCAGCTTATAGATCAACATACCCCCCGAGATGAGCTCTCCATCGAAGATCCACCTATTGTTCAGACGAAATTACCTCTGGCAGATGTTTGGCAGGTTTACAAATCTAGGAAGAAGAAAAAAGGAATGCTAGATCTCAATAATTCTCAGGATGACTGTCTCGTAATATCAAGGGGAAGCCCATATCTCAGCATGTTGCTGGACTCCCTACCTAGATCCAGGGGAAGGAGAAGCGGTAAATCCACCGTCTACACCCACCATGATTAGGAGTTGTTTTCTTCTTTTTTTTTATATTTTTGGGGATTTTATGTGGTTTATGTCTCCATTCGAGTAAGTTGTAATCCCTATGAGTGGGTTCTTTGTACCCACTCACTAAAACCTTTGTATCATCTCTTTTATATTAATGAATTTTGTCTTTTCAAATATATATATATATATATATATATGCGCACACACACACTTATTGAGGGAGAGATTGCATTCTTTTCATCACTAAATTTTACATCCATAACAAATGTTGAATTTTCTATGGTCCAACATTCTCCTATAACTTTATGAATTCTCAAGTATTGATATTTCTTTCCTTCTAAGCTAAAGAAGTAAATAATTAACTATGTGATAAATCCATTCTAGGGAAAAGGAAATCCATTTTTAAGGCAAAATAGCCACTCATTTTGTTCAGTATCTTTAATTATATGAGAGTACAAAATTTAATAGAGCTTCTTTGAACGCAAATTAAACTCCATACTCATCATAAGCCTTCCATGATACATCAAACATCTATGATTCCATTTAATTCAATAAGTGGTGAAGATTCTTGAAACCTACGTTAACATAGTTCATCCTGCGCTTTCAAAAATTTATTGTTCGAATGCTCTTCATTTCCTCAAAACGAATTTGGATGGTAAGCAATAACTAATTGCTTATGATTTGTGAATGGTGGTCAAGAGAAACTTAAACTCCAATGGGTGAGCTTAATAGAGAAAATCAAGAAATCAGCAATTACCACTGAAATCACTACCAGCAGATTCAGTTCTCCTTTCAATTTAGATACTGAACAATCTTTATATTTGAATCTTCTTGCACGACTCTTTTATTTGATCTTCAAGTGNACTTTCAAAAATTTATTGTTCGAATTCTCTTCATTTCCTCTAAACGAATTTGGATAGTAAGCAATAACTAATTGCTTATGATTTGTGAATGGTGGTCAAGAGAAACTTAAACTTCAATGGGTGAGCATTAATAAAGAAAATCAAGAAATCAGCAATTACCACTGAAATCACTACCAGCAGATTCAGTTCTCTTTTCAATTTAGATACTGAACAATCTTTATATTTGAATCTTCTTGCACGACTCTTTTATTTGATCTTCAAGTGGAGTGAAAATTAAGCATGGCCAAAACTGAAGATCTAGATGGAGCATCAACCATAAGGAACAAAAGAACTTGGAAAGACCTCATTCTTTATAGATCCAAAGTTACTAGCGTTAGATTGTTATGCACTTCTCAAACTCTTGATTCATGGCTTCTTAAAGCTCATCTAAAGAAACTTTTCATATCAATTTCTTATGGTTCACTTGTGATTATTTGGATGACTAGATCTAAGGTTTTGCATTCATTACAATTAAAAAAAACCAAGACATTCATCATTCAAACTATTTGGAGCCAACTTTATGAACCCTCATTTTTCATCTATTCTAGTTGAGTGTTATCTAAGGCGTTTAGACTTTTATTCAATCATTTTTAACAGCATCTATCCATCTTACCATAAATGCAAATGCAAGTTATGTTTGTAAAACAAAAAGCATGTTGATGCACAATCTTGTTGGCCCTTTTACTTCGATCTTAATAGCTTCTGGAGATTTGTGTGGCAGGTATTGCCCCTATATAGAATCAACTTCACACATCTCCTTAGTTGATAGCAAAAACTCTTTTAAGAATATTCTTCTTTCACCAAGATGCAATGTCTTCTAAATGTAAAGCTTGAATGAACCAGTGAAATCACTACCAACAGATCCAGTTCTCTTTTCATTTTAGATACTCAACAATTTTTATATTTGAATCTTCTTGCACAAATCTTTTATTTGATCTTCAACTGGAGTGCAAATTAAGCATAACTATAACTGAAGATCTAGATGGAGTATCAACCATAAGGAACAAAAGAACATGGAATGATCCAAAGTTTCTAGGGTTTGTTATGCACTTCTCAAACTCTTGATTCATGGTTTCTTAAAGCTTATCTAAAGAAAATTTTTAATTCAATTTCTTATGGTTCACTTGTGATTATTTGGATGAGTAGATCTAAAGGTTTGCATTCATTACAATAAAAAAAAACAAGACATTCATCATCCAAACTATTTGGAGCCAACATTATGAATCCTAATTTTTTATCTATTCTAGTTGAGTGTTACCTAGGCGTTAAGACTTTTATTCAATCATTTTTAACAACATCTATCCACCTTACCATAGATGCAAATGCAAGCTGTGTTTGTGAAGCATAAAGCATGTCGAGGCACAATCTTGTTGACCCTTTTACTTGGATCTTAATAGCTTGTGGATATTCAGGTAGTAGGTATTACCCCTATAAAAGAATCAACTTCGTAAATCTCCTTAGTTGATAGCAAAAACACTTTTGAAAATATTCTTCTTTCACCAAGATGTGATGTCCTCAATTTCTAAAAGTAAAGCTTCAATGAACCACTGAAATCACTGCCAGGAGATTCAGTTCTCTTTTCATTTTAGATACTCAATAATCTTTATATTTGAATCCTCTTGCACAATTCTTTTATTTGATATTCAACCGAACAGAAAATTAAGCATGGCTACAACTTAAGATCTAGATGGAGCATCAACCATAAGAAACAAAAGAACGTGGAATGATTTTTAACAACATATATCCAACTTAACATAGATGCAAATGCAAGCTGTGTTTGCGAAACATAAAGCATGTTGACGCACAATCTTGTCGACCCTTTTACTTAGATCTTAATAGCTTGTGAAGATTCATGTAACAGGTAATGCCCNCTAATACAGAAACGCTCTATGCAAGAAAAACATCAAAACATATTTAATTATTTTAAAAAAAAAACATCTGCAAACACAAAATATGGAATCTAGAATTTATTGGGCATAAAAAGACATGAAAATATACAAGAATGTTCTGCACAATCATCTTCCAAAATTTGCAATCCACCAAAAAACAACCAATACGAGTTATAAGATTCCACCAAATCCTTTCCTCAACAACAATGAGTCAGTTTAGTGAAAGGAAAATATTTAGGGACTGTTTTGTTGCAGTGCTAGTACTGTAGAGTAAATAAAAAGATTAATATTTGAAATTTTAGATGTTTGGCCGGAGGAAAAGCAAATGCAAGAGTAAATTTTTGAGACATTTAAAATTCCCTATCTAGTTTATTTCTAGGCAACTCCAAATATGCGTGAGAAGCTTCATCCATAACCAACCAACCTCGCCGTTGTCAAACCAATTCGACATACNGTCAAACTCTTGATTCATGGTTTCTTAAAGCTTATCTAAAGAAAATTTTTAATTCAATTTCTTATGGTTCACTTGTGATTATTTGGATGAGTAGATCTAAAGGTTTGCATTCATTACAATAAAAAAAAACAAGACATTCATCATCCAAACCATTTGGAGCCAACCTTATCAATCCTAATTTCTCATCTATTCTAGTTGAGTGTTACCTAGGTGTTAAGACTTTTAGTCAATCATTTTTAACAACATCTATCCACCTTACCATAGATGCAAATGCAAGCTGTGTTTGTGAAGCATAAAGCATGTTGAGACACAATCTTGTTGACCCTTTTACTTGGATCTTAATAGCTTGTGGATATTCATGTAGTAGGTATTGCCCCTATAAAAGAATCAACTTCGTAAATCTCCTTAGTTGATAGCAAAAACACTTTTAAAGCTTGAATGAAACACTGAAATTACTGCCAGCAGTCCAGTTCTCATTTCATTTTAGATGCTCAACAATCTTTATATGTGAATCTTCTTGCATAATTCTTCTATTTGATCTTCAGCTGGAGTGAAAGTTAAAAATGGCTACAACTGAAGATCTAAATAGAGCATCAACCATAAGGAACAAAAGAGCTTGGAATGACCTCATTTTTTATAGATCCAAAGTTCCTAGGGTTAGATTGTTATGCACTTCTCAAACTCTTGATTCATGGTTTCTTAAATCTCATCGAAAAAAGATTTCAATTCAATTGCTACTGGCTCACTTCAAAATTATTGGACGATTAGAACTACAGCTTTGCATTCATTACAATAAAAAAAACTAAAACATTCATCATCCAAACTATTTGGAGCCAACTTTATGAATCCTCATTTTTCATCTATTCTAGTTTAGTGTTATCTAAGGCATTGAGAATTTTACTCAATCATTTTGAACAACATCTGAACATCTTATTATAGATTTATGATTCTTCCATCGAATTCNAACTAAGACATTCATCATCCAAACTATTCGGAGCCAACTTTATGAATCCTCATTTTTCATCTATTATAGTTTAGTGTTATCTAAGACATTAAGAATTTTACTCAATCATTTTGAACAACATCTGAACATCTTATTATAGATTTATGATTCTTCCATCGAATTCTCTAAAACTAATCGTATCTACTCGTGCATAGTTTATCATGCATTGTACATATCCAAACCACCGAAATCTATTTTCTTTTCCGTGCCTTCAATAGATGTCACAAAAGTTGCATGTAATAACCCAACCGCCTCCTCAAAAAAAGAAAAGAAATTGAACCAACTAATAATGATAGAACTGACCGGGCAATTGTTAGTTCACATAAAGCGAAGAAGACGAAGGCGAAAACAAAGGGGAGACATGAGCTGAAAGTGCAGCATATAAGAGATAGGGGGATTGATTCATTGAATGAGATGCGCAACAATAAGTGGAGAAAGAACAGGAGACAAAGAAAACGAGTGTGAAGTCTTTGTGCGAGAGTGAGATGTCATGTGAGCTGGGGCATGTGCAAGNTAAAGATGAACGTATCACTTATTAGTAGGCTTAACTATCTAAACTTAAAAGTTTATGACTCTATTTTGGTCTGCGAAATTTATAAGAGACAAATTACCCAATCTAATACATAGATTAGATAGGGTTTAGATTAATCTGGGTTCTTAATTCCCTATATAAGCAAGCCTCTATAGTTAATTACATCTTAGACAACCGAAGTCACCTAAGAAAACTCTCGATAATGATCAGAGGTTTCGTCTTCAAGAATTCAACGTTCAAGTTTCCACAATTGTTCACAGGAAAAGTCAAATGGGATAGGTTCAAATAGGAACAGTTATTTCCGGAATCCAAAAGAACGAAAAGTACGAGATGTCGAAGATACTGAAGAAGATTCAGTGACATCTCAAACTAACCTATAATTTGGCTTTACGTCTTTGAAAGGGAGATTATGTGATATTTCAGTCATATAAATTATTTAGATATTCGGGATTTATATCTGTATATCACATGCAAATAACCCGAGAAAATGTGAGGATTTATGTCGTACCAAACGACGACCTCGGAATCCTAAAAAGTTTAGAACTTATATCGTACGATATAAAAATCGTAGAAAGTCTTAAAAGATAATGTGAGGATTTACGTCGTGGCATACGAACGACCTCAACGTCCTATAGTTATATTATTTAAATCTATCGAAGCTTGGTTGAAGTTCCTTCTGCCACCATCCGTCGTAGTCCCGATTGCTGCCTGGAGATGAATCACCAATCGACAATGTCGTCGTCTCGTTCTGAGAAGAGGGATAAAGAAAAGAGAAAATCATGCCTCGAACGGGCGATCCTAGGGGATTGCATGAATATACTAGGAAAACAATATTTAGAAGTATGAATACATATGAAAATCTATCGTACGATGCAGTACAGGAAAGGAACAACTGTGTAGTAAAGTATTGTAACAGGAAAAGACTGAAGGAAAATTATGGAAATGAAGCAACATAAAGAAAAAAAGACCAGGCAATAAAAAGTGTAAAGTAAAGGAAGAAAACTGAAAAAACTAAGTATACCTTATTAAATCTGGCGATGCTATAAAACATATTACAATTGCATGATATAAAGGGGTTAGGTAAACATTTGCAGATTATAAAAGAAAAGTTAAATGATGAGCATATGAAAGTCTCAAGGTGGAATATTAGATTTCAATATTGGGATAGGCTCAGACTAGACCCCTTTTATTCCCTTGATTCCCCAGGCTACTGATATATCGAAGTCAACCTACCAGTATCAACTATAGGCCACCAACGAATCACCCCTATAATCAGACAGCCCTAGACCCTATCGTTTAAAGGATAGGTGAACGGAGTGGTATCTGAATTCATCAAAGTGTAGTGCACATATATGTGAAATGTAGTATCTGTCGTGCAAGGTGTAGTGTGTGGTTTTCGTTGTATAATATCTGAGGTGCATTATGCAATTCGTGGTGTAGTGTATGAATTGTATAGTAAATATGTGAGTGTAGTAACTATTTCTTGTGCAAATGTAATATATGTGTAAAACTCGGAGTATCTGTTCTTTCCTAAATGTAGTATCTGTGGAATGTTTGTAGTATCTGTTCTTTTGTGACTACCGATTCTCGAACCTTTTGAAAAAGGTTAGAGTTTTTGACGATCTAGGGGTGAAAGAGCATCGCACTATTTGAATATTAATTTTATATTTTCAGGTATAAGAAGAGTTGATCAGTGGTTATTTGCATCATTGTCTATTGCCCCGCACCTACTAATAAGCCACCTTGATATTTCATATGCTTATCCAACAAAGACTTTGGATATCTCATATTAAGAGATGGGAAGAAATAAACATCTAAACATTGCTATAACATCCACAAATATATACTCCAAAACTATATAAAAAATGATTTCCAACTAGGCATTTGAATGATGGGGCATCAAAAAGCATAAAAAACAAGCTCCATATATATTTTCTAGCCAATGAAAATCAATTCCAACAGGTATTTGTATAAAGGTCAGCAAGAGGCATAAAAAAACGAGCTCCACCTATATTTTTTTTAGCCGATGAAAATGAATTCCAGCATGTATTTGTATAAGAGTCAACCATAAGCATAAAAACAAGCTCCACATATTTTGAACCCTAAAAATGAATTCCAACAGATATTTGTATAAGAGTCAACAATAAGCATAAAAACGTGGGCCCTAACAGAGAGCAGAAACCAGAACCAACTCTAGCAAAGAGCAGGAACCGAAAACCGAGCCACAATAGAGGGTAGGAACCGAAACTCAACCCCAACAGAGAACAGAGATCAGAATCAATTCTAGCAAAGAGCAGGGATTGAAACTGAACCCAATACAGAGTCCATATTAAACCACCAAAGGTCAAAACGAATCNTAAAATCAAATGTCGCTGACTTAAAGAAATGAAATACCCTACAAATGGAAAATTGAACAATTTAGGGATTCCACAATATAGCAATGATTTTTGCTAAATCATGCTAAACAGTCTTTTAAGCCACAAAAATCTCACAGTCATCTCAAATCCTATTTTAGGCTAAATCGCGGATTTAGTATATCATAGGGAATTTACACTCATTCTACTCATTATGTCTCTTCTCCTCATTCATTTTAACCTAAAGCTTCAGCCAATCAATCAAATTTAACTTCTATTTTGTCAAACATTTTTTTGGGATTCACCTCTATGATTTAAAAATTAACATTGATGCCATCAAAATTTTTATCAAGGATGAATCTCGATGAATTTTTTTTAAGGGGCTTCCAAATCTAAAATTCAATATCATGTGGGCCTTATTTTAGTAAGTTTGTAATCATACTAACCGTCTAGACAAAATGAACCCAATGATGTCATAATTGGTTCAATCCGGGTCCAATCAAGACCCGATGAAGTCATTGAAGCATAATTGGAGGCATTGGAAGCTAATTAAATGGTTTAATGAACTCTAAATTTAACATATTTATAGTCAAATCGAACATCTTGACGAGAGGGATCCAAAAACCCCAAGATTGTTCAATTTCAATGTTACTAAGGAGCCCAAATCATTAAAAGCTCATCTATGAACACGGGGGATCAACAAAGACCATCAGATCAGATGGTTGAGGAAGTTATGCGCCAAAATACCAAATTACCCTTCTCAAAGTGTTATAAATAGGCCTCCTCTTTTCCCTTGAAGGTGAGAAAAAAAAAGAAAAAATTAGAATTCCAAAACCTATTCTAGAGAGAAGACCCGATGAATAACTACCGGTCTTTATAGCCATCGACCACTGTCAGTTGTCACCGCTGCTTGCAACCGTTGCAATCTAAAAAATAGTTATTATGTCTAATGCATCTATTTTCTCTGTGTTATATAAAGACAAATGTAATTTTCAGTGTAAGGTGTAACCTTACCTTTCTAGTTACGGGAGAAAGATGCACCTTGTGCACTTACAAACACATAGGCAATTGTTTTGAATGGGCTAGGCCCCGTGATTTTTTCTTTTCCAGGATCTTTTCAGGTGAAAAATTGAAAAAACTTAATATTTCCTCCAACTTTTTATTATCTGTGTGAGCTTTGTATCTTTGTGCAATACTAAGATGTTAAATAATCACTCTACCACCGCCAATTTTTCGGCAACCAACAAGCATAATGTTTTGAATGTTAATGAATTTGTAGCCAAACAGCCCATTAATGCTCTGAATTTTATCGCATGGATTGTTAAACTGGATCATCTTCTGAACGGTTTTAAGAGGTTTCAGATTAAAAGGAAAATAAGCTTGGTAAATAAAACATCAATGATCAGCTTCAATATTTAATCAACAAACACAAAATCAATACAAAGCCAATCGGCTCCAAAAGCTCATAAACCCTACAATCCATCGTTGTGAAAACGAGAACTGTCGAAGTAGCAGAGAGGTTGTTCGGTATCTTACATGTGGGCAGACGGAAGAGTATCGAGAAAGGCCTGTTCGAATTTGAGAGGGCGCTTAGGTCTGGCACGCGGAGCAGGGCCAGGGCCGACGATGGGCTCATCCTCCTCCGCTGGAGAATTCGCTGTTGGATTTCCATTTGAAGCTTCTTCCATTGGAGCTAGAAGGTAGAGCTAAGCCGGAAGACGATTGAAACGAACTCACAGGAAGCGCGGCTCCCTTAGTGTCTGGATTCAACCATTTACAGGAGTCAATTTGCAAGGGCAAGGTTTAGGAAGACGTTCGTACATACCCACTCAATTCATATTTACCTACAAATCATATATTTAAGTTTTTTTGGTTTTTTCTTCAAAGTCATTCTAAATAATTGAAATCTATATGAAATCAAAATAAGCCAAATAACTAACTAATTAGAATAGTCTATCCCTTACCCAATATTAAGATGACAAGTGAGATGGAAATATGGAATACAAAGACAAGGGATGTTGAATACAAAACGTACTCTAATATCGACATGTCACACCCTAGATCTGGAAGATGGTATTGAGATCACAATACAACGATGATCCAAATGTTTGCCCAGCCAAACCAAAAAAAATTCACAGAATTACCTATATTTCAGTGATATTTAGGAGTGAGATCGAGTCAAGCTGTAGAAGAAGAGAAGGGGACAATGGCGTTGAGGCTATAGAAAATTATATTTGGGGAAGTTTTGTTTTAATTATTTGTATTTTTTCAATTTTTTTTATTGTTAAAAGAAATAGAGTTTGGGGAGTGTTTGAAACTGTATTTAGACTTTGTATATTTTGATTATCTTGGTTGTATTGTGATGATGATGATGATGATAAATAATACTGGTAATGATGATGATGATGATGAGTATCAATTAGGTGACACCTAATTTAATAAATAATTATATTTAATAATTTTATTTTCATAATTATTTATAATTAGGATTTTAAATTTTTGTATCATCTACTATTTAACTTCGGTTGAGTCGATATTGAATTCAGAATTTTACTCTTCTCCTCAAAGTAAGTAAGTGTGCTTTATTAGGGGATAAACCTATTCTTTGTTAGGGATGTTAATTCTTGTTATTTATTGTAGATTTCTAGTTAATTTGTATCGTGTCTTATTATTTATATTTTTATTTTGCACTCGTTGTATGCATCATTCATTACTCGTTGTGAAGCAATTAACTGTCTTATTGTATTGGTTCCTAAATCCCTATATTTTTTTATGAAATATTACAATTATAATATTATATTTTCTTGTATTTCATACTTATGAATTACATGCAGATTCGTCGTATCATGAGCTTGTGTAAAGTAGCATGTTGGACAAATATTTACTTGTGAAAAAAATTATAATTATATATGATTGTATACAGTGGTATGTAGGTCACGGAAACCTTTTTGAGTATTCATCAGCTGATCCGACGGGCCCACAAAGTGAGTTTCTTTGAGTAAATGTTCATCTTCTCGGTTTCAAAGTGTATGATAAAACTAATTATACAAATATAAATAAAAATTGAATAATAAATAAATGTTAAGTTATATATTGGTAAGACTTGATCACATTCGAAACAATTACATAATTTTTTAATATAATTAAACTTATTTTGCTTGCCACGTTTTTATTATCTTATAATATTATATATGCACATAATAATTATCTCTCTTTATTATTCATATTGTATGCCCCAATTTTTTATCATTTATACTTTAACAAATAGTGATTATTTATTGGGTTTGAGTTATGAAACTCACCAAATTGATATTTTTTACATAACAAGTCCTATTCAACCACTTGCAGGATCGTCTTCATAGAAACAAACCTTATAGTTCTATATTATTTTGCTGGTATTACAATATTGATATTAGCTTTTTTAGGTTTTCGGTGGTTATTTATTTATTATCATTTCAATTTTGTTTTAGTCAGTATTGTTTTTCATTTCAGTTGCATCAGTTGGACTCTTATTTATGTCATGAAATTAATCTTTTATTTTATCTCTCTATTATTACTTGCATATAATTTTATTTTAAAAATATAAAATATGCTCACTTCATTTTATCATGTCTTACATTATCGGGGTATACCACCTTTCAGATATAGGGTGTGACATGGTGCTATTAGTGTGTGTTTTGTATTCAACATCCGTTGTCTTCTTAATATTGGTTAGGGGATATATTATTCTAATTAGTTAGTTATTTAGCTTATTTTGATTTCATATTAATTTCAATTATTTAGAATAACTCTAAAGAAAAGGTGTTGAAGCTGATCAGACAGCATAAGTTTCTGAAGCTACTATAGAAGTTGTATTTGTTTGTAGGGGTCACCCTACACCACTGGTTGTCACGATGTTGATTTTATTCAACCCATTGAGTCTACTATAATATCGCCTCTTAATTTAACAACTTTTATATTTTTCATCATGAGCTGTAGAAGATTTGAGAAGGCCCAAGTTATGAAGAAGTACAAGATCATATCTTGGCATGGAGTTCTACAACTTTGTCTTTGATCTATTCCTTTTATCATGTTACTTTGGAAGAAAACACAGACCGAGAAGAAATTTGGGAGATTGAATAAGAGATGATCAAGAAGTACCTTCAGTTATCCTAAAACTAATGTAAGAATTTAAGGACAAAATTCTCTTAAAAAGGTTGGTATGTAAAAACCAAAAAAATTTTCTCTTTCTCCACTCTCTATCAGAATCCCGCTTGTTGCCTCCCGACTTTTCGCAATCGTGATTTTGCCTTCATTCCCAATATATTTGCAATATATATATATNCTTCGGTGACCTCCTAAGCTATCCTATTATTTGGCTTCAATTTAGGATAAATTATTTAAATGTTTCATCGTGCAATTTTTATTTATTAGGATTTACATTTGTGTGAAGCAATCAGCACAAATAACCTTGAAGCGCGAGGGTTTAGGTCATGACGAATGACAACCTCAGAGTCCTAAGGCGAGTTAGGGCTTAGATTGTACAATAGGATTGTACAAATGCCTAAAAGATGTGTTTGAGGATTTATGTTGCACTAGGCAAAC
>JXCR01130137.1:17995-88764 GCA_002079205.1 Phalaenopsis hybrid cultivar
TTTGTGTTGATTGCTTCACACAAATGTAAATCCTAATCAAAAAAATCGCAGGATGAAATATCTAAATAATTTCTCCTAAATTGAAGCCAAATAATAGGATAGCTTGGGAAGTCATCGAAGTTTTCCTTCGGATACGTGGCATCCTCTAGTGTTTCCTCCTTTGGACTCCAAAACAAAATATTCCAAATTTGAATCAATCCCTTTTACACTTTTCAGTCCGATATCTTTGAAATTTCCTTACCATTTGAACTCCTTGAAGGTAACTTTTCTTGATTTTATTGAGAGCATTCTTAAGTAACTTCTGTTATCTAAGATGTAATTAACTATAGGGGCTTGCCCTTATAGGAAGCTTTTCCCGAACCCAGCATAATGTAAACCCTGTTTAATTTCTTATATTAAACAGGGGAACTTGTCGGCCAATATATTGGTTTCGCAGATCAAACGGATGTCATAACTTTCTCTAGTTTATTTGATCGAGCCTCACCCTCAATTTTTGTGTTCATCCTTCAGGATAAATACATGATTTGAGGTAAAGTGCTCTTTCATCTAAACTATGAAAATTATGGGTCAGTTTGACTTCATATTTTTCAAAATTAAATTTTTTAACGTCCTTCCGAAGCGGGCAACGAGATTTCAATTTCGATGACCGACAGCTTCTTACGGCAAACCCCACACCAAAAATAGTGCTGACAATCCCCTTAGTTCGTTTTCTCTGACTCAATGTTTCTCCTACTGTTCTTCACTTCGCCTCCCCTGTAACCGAAACGGGACCACTACAGGTATGACAAGAAAAAAAACAAACCTAAGCTAGATGNAAAACTAATTTTTTTTTAAAAAACGTCCTTTCGAAGCGGGCAACGAGATTTCAATTCCGATGACTGACAGCTTCTTACGGGCAAAACCCACACCAAAAATAGTGTCGACAGGCGGTTTTCTTCATTTGGCCAAATTTTGAAGAGGTATTTCAGACACCTATTGGCTAAAGAGGGTGGTTATGAGCACTAAGAACAAAAATATTATTAAAAGAATTGTGAAAGGAGGCATCCTTTGGAGAATACATCGAATTTGGACATATTTTGAAGAGTTATCAAGGCACCTCTTGGAGATTTATAAAAGAAGGAAGTTTTTACATTTGAAGTGGGTGCTTGAAGAGGGAGAGAGTGCGAGAAAGTTCTGAAAAGTGTTGGAAAGGAGAGAGTTTTGGAGAGATTTTCAGGCACCACACAAATTTACTTTATCATTTTTGTCTTTAGTTTATTTTGAGAGTGTTGTAAAATGGAAGAGATTCAAAGGAACTTCAAGAGTTGGTGGAGGATTTGAGATAAGTTTTTATCTTTGTTTTTATACTACTTTTAGTTTTAATCGAGACTACTTTTTGGTTTGACAATGATTTTTACTTTTAAACTGAAGTGTGGTTTTGTTTTCTCCATGGATTCTGAGTAGTTTTCTTTATCTTTCTCCTTAAAATGGAAGTAATTAAGTTTTGGATGGAAGTTGTGGAGAGTATTGATCTTTAATGTTGGAAGTTGTGATGACTTTTAAACTAAAGTGTGGTTTTTTTTCTCCATGGATTCTGAGTAGTTTTCTTTATCTTTCTTCTTAAAATGATAAGTAATTCGTTTTCTCCATGGATTCTAAGTAGTTTTCTTTATCTTTCTTCTTAAAATGATAAGTAATTAAATTTTCTCCATGGATTATGAGTAGTTTTCTTTATCTTTCTTCTTAAAATGATAAGTAATTATTTGATGGAAGTTGTGGAGAGTATTGAGTTGGAAGAAGTTGTGATGATTTAAATCCATGCACTTCATTTACTTCTTGATTTGTCCAATCCAATGTATTCTGAGTAGTTTTCTTTATTTTTTCCTTAAAATGATAAGTAATTAAAGTTTGGATGGAAGTTGTGGAGAGTATTGATCTTTAATGATTGGAAGAAGTTGTGATGATTGTTTTGGATGGAAGTTGTGGAGAGTATTGATCTTTAATGTTGGAAGAAGTTGTGATGATTTATTTGGATGGAAGTTGTGGAGAGTATTGATCTTTAATGTTGGAAAAAGTTGTGATGATTTAAATATTAAGTTTTGGATGGATGTTGTGGAGAGTATTGATCTTTAATGTTGGAAGAAGTTGTGATGATTTAAATCCAAACTTCATTTACTTCTTGATTTGGCCTATCCAGATGTTAAAATTTTTTGTGAGGAAATCAATGTACTTCATTTACTTCTTGATTTGGCCAATCCAGATGTTAAAATTTGTTGTGAGAACATGAAAGAACCGAGCTGGTATTGTCTCAGTCAACAATTGGAAAGAATCACATGAGGTTGTATGAATAATTTAAATCCATGTACTTCATTTACTTCTTGATTTGGCCAATCCAGATGTTAAAATTTATTGTGAGAACATGTAAGTCAGACTTGTATTGTCTCAGTCAACAATTGGAAAGAATCACATGAGGTTGTATGAATGAGAATGTAATGAGCCGACATTGTCATTGTCAACAATTGGAAAGAAGCACATGAGGTTATATGAATGAGAATGTAGTTCATAGACTGATATTGTCTCAGTCAACAATTGGAAAGAATCACATGAGGTTGTATGAGTGAGAATGTAATTGCTGGTATTGTCTCAGTCAAAAATTGGAAAGAATCAAATGAGGTTGTATGAATAAGAATGTAATTTATATGATTTAGTATAAAATAAATAGGGAAATAATCTTTGAAGGGTGTAGAGTTAGAGGACTTTAAAGTGATAGGTTAAAGGCCCCAACTTGGTTTATTGTTTTAGGTTCTGATACGAGATGTTAGCCCCCATGTGGAGGGAATCGAGGGAACTCTAGAGTGAGAGCTGATATCTTCCCTCCCTAGCCGATCTTCAGAACTATTCAAACTTTAAATTAGTCAATATTCTTTATAACATCTCTAGTAAGGGTAAAGAATATAATTGCTCCTATTTGACATAATATAACTTGTATACTACCACAACAGAATTCCTATGCGTCTTACTGAATCATGATAATGAGAGAGATATTTTCAAATTTAGTGATTTTCTTTTACATAAGCTCAAGTTATCTTTTTAAATTGCAACTATTTTGTCAAAATATCAAAAATACCAAAAAGATTTGAATTTTAATTACTGCGAATATATCTTTAGTTTAAGTAATTTATTTTTTGAAATAGAAGTTTGTTGTTCAATAGAGCATATTGTATATTTTCCCCATGTGTTTGATATTCAGGTTTTAATCAAAAGTTCTATATTACTTGATAACGATACGTATACTTGTGTAGTATCCCAATATATAAATTAAAGAGTTAAATTATTATTTTCTTCAGGATCAAGTTTTGACTCTGTTGCAAAGTAAGGAAATATAAGTGAAAATATAATCAAAGGCATTGTTATACTATTGCATATAAGCAGTATTGCAGATCAAACGCTCTGGATTGCGTCGGATTGATGGACGATTTGAAAAGTGCATGGTGACTCATTTGGCGGTGTCCAATCTTGTGGCGACTCGTGGGCCTTCATCACATACGAGGTTGACTGCGTTAAGTTGAAAATTATGGTTTTATTTTATTTATTTAGTTGCTAGAACATAGAAAATCCATATCTTTGTGTAGAAAAATCACAAAAATAAAATAAAAACACCCTCTTGCTCAATGAATAGAGGAGAACAATGTAGAAATAATTTCATATTTTTTTGATGCATTTATCACTTTTAATTAATTAAATGATGTATCCCTTTTTTGGTTTCTTCATTTTCAAAGACATTTCACCATGACATGGGACCATGGGGCTTTTGTTGTCTCTGTTGTTAGGTATCTGCCCTGATTTTTCCAAAGTCAGGGGGAATTTCTAATTAGAGATATCTAATTTTCAAATTAATGGTCCCTATTTTGGTAAAAAAATTAAAAAATTAAAATAATCATAAAAAAAAATAAAAAAATTGTTTTGGTAGGTTCAATGTAGTCAGAGGATCCTGCAAAAAATATAAACATGATTTAACTCATTAAAATAATCTTAATTGTCACAAACCCTAAAAAATGAAATAAAATTAATTTGGAGTAATTAAAAATTTAAATAATATAAAAATCATTCTCCAGTGTAATTTAATGTCAAAGGAGCTCCTTATAAAAATTTCAAGTCAATTGGAATTAATTTGATCATTTAAATGGATTAATCAAGTGAAATTACATTTTTGGCATTAAAATAATTATAATAATTAAAATACTACTTTAAAAATCACCAAATTGGTTTTGAGAGCTCCTTATGACCAGAGCAACCAAAGAAAAATAAAATTGGAATTAAAATAAATACTTCATTATTGAGCAATTTTTGGGCATTTAAATAATTAGAAATTAATTAAAAATATTAACAATTGTAAAATTGCAAAAACACATTAAAATTTCACATTTGACTTCTTGATCACTTAGAACTAATTAAAATAATTTTCTTAATTTTCTAAGTCAAGGTTTTAATTTATAAAGGCTTAAAATGAATTTTCTTTAATTTTTCACTAAAATAACTCCAATAATTAAAATATGAAATTTATATCTCTGGGTTTCTTAGACTCAGAGAAATTTAATAAAATATTAAACCTAATTTTATGCTTAAACAATATTTTATATATAATTAATACTCAAAATAAATAAATAATTCTAATAATTAAATTAAACCTCTAAAAATCATGAAAATTGATCCAAGTGATCCTCTGACTTAGGTGAACCTCCAATAATTTTCTTAAGGGTAGAGGTTTTTTTTTATGGAGTTATTAAATAGTGATTAAAAAATTCCTATTTTTGCATTAGAAGTAATTATAAAATTAAATAAATTAAAAAAAATCACATTTTCTTCTCTGATGTTTTAACTAACCCATGAGTGGGGTAACTTAAAATTTTCAAGTCATTTGAGTTTAATTTAATAAATTATAGGGTATTAGGGCCTTAGGAGCAAAAGGGAAACTTTGGAATTTAAGACGTAATTATTATTTAAGCTTAACCAAAGGGCTAAATGGACAACTAATAATCTTAATTGATATGTTTTAATGATTGGAGTATGAAAGGGATAAATGGTAGTAACCAACGTCACTTTGATCTTGTAAAGGATAAATTTGTAATTTTCTTAAATTTGATGAAACTTGGAAGAATATTTAAAAAAAACAAGATATTAAGGTGAGGGGTTTGAATTTTGGAAGATCATAACTCACTGATTTTAAGCCCCAATTAATGGTTTTGAAATGATTTATAATTGATAATAATTATTAAAGGTATAAACATTTAAATCTTTTTCTAAAATTGCAAATCTACCCATTAAGTCTTAAGGGCTTAGTAGTGAAATAGGCTTAATCAAAATTATGTTTAATGAGGTCTAGAAAAATAATCTATAACTAATTTAAAACATTTTAAAACACTACAAGCCCATCTTTAAAATCAAAGTGCTAAGTTCCTTAATTAAACCAAAGTGCCTCCTAAGAGTCTTTACTTATATAATTTATAAATAGAACATCAAGTGATAACTAACCCATTTTTAGGGTTGGCTAGAACATCAATTCATTGAGCATAAGGGTATGATAAGGATGAGTTATTAAGCAACATAATGAGTTTAAATGAACTCGAAACTTTTCAAGGGATTGTGAGATGTCTAGGGCCTGGTCCCTTGACCTTCCTCATACTCTTTTGGATATCTTGAAGTATGATTAAACTCATTATGACTTGCTTGAGAAATCATCTATACACTTAGATAAATAGGACCCTTTAAGATGTGACATAAGATCTGGTAGACACACCTTAAACTTGTACTTCCTACTTTTTCTACAAGCATGTTTTAATTCCTGCAAAATTATATATATATATATATATATATATATATATGCCTTGCAANGAAGACTTGACAGATACACTATTATAATTTACAACATCTTCCTTTCCTGCACTTTCTTTACTATACTTTTCCTACTCATTAACTTGCATGTTAAACAACGACGTCACCCTACATGTCAAAACAAAAACTTTTAGGATAGCCACATAACTGAAACCAAAACAAAAATTTAAAAATCAAACAAGATAAAATTTACCGCCACAACATTCAAATTATAAGATAACTCAAAAGTTAATCACAAACATCACAAAACCAAAATTGCAACTAAATTAAAGTGTCTCTATCAGATGATCGGGAATCCCTCAGAAGAGGTAACCTACGGCTGCTAAAGAGATTTCCCACAATCTAAATGAAAGTATGAAACTCATTAAGTTGAGTTTAGTAAATTCATTTGGACTAAGTGAATCCAAAAGAAAATAGTGGTGTCAAAATGAGGGAACCGTAGGATCCTAACTGGTGTCGCTCTAATCAACTTTAATATCCCCCATAAAATTTAAATAACCATAATCTTAGGAAACAATTGATTTGACATCATGACCTGACACACTAGAAAACGTGACTTCTAAAACATGTTTTTTTTCTCATCTCCTCAATTGGCATTTTTAAAACTAAAGCTTCCTACTTCATCAAGGAGTTTGAAGCTTTCTTTTGGGCAGCATTCTACAACAACGATCTACAACAACATAGCTTCTCTTAGAATCAAACAACTATCCATCAGACTTCGAAGTTTTTTGCTTATGCAACATAATTTTTCAACTTATCTTTAAGCCTTTGTATGGTTCTGCTATACAATATAAGCACTAACTCATCTTAGGATTTTGAGGTTGTCGTTCATTTCAACCTAAATCCTCACATCTTCCATGCTATTTATGTAATTGTTTCACACGAATGTAAGCCCTAATTAAAAAAATTGGCAGGATGAAACATTAAATAATTCTAATCTCCAAAACTGAAGCCTAACAATAGGATAGTTTTGGGAAGTCACCGAGGTTCTCCTCCGGATCTATGACATTCCATAGCCTCTCTCCCTTTGGATTATAAAATAAAATGTTCCAAATTTTAGTCATCCCCCTTTCACACCTCTTTGTTTGATCTCCTTGAAAAGTCCTATTCCTTTGAACACCTTGAAGATAATATCCCCTGATTTTTATCAAGAATTTTCTTAAGTGACTTCGATTGTCTACGATGCAATTAACTATAGGGGCTTGCCCTCATAGGAAGCATTTCTGAACCCAGCTTAATATAAACCCTATTTAATCCTTCATATTAAATAGGGGAACTTGTCAGCTTATAAATAAAATGATTTTCACATACCAAATAGATGTCATATGTTTCTTAGTTTATTTGATCGAGCCTCACCCTCAAGTATTGTGTTTATTTTTTGGGATAAATATGTGGCTTGAGGTGTAGTGCTCTTTCATTTAAACTATGAAAGATATGGAATCAGTTTGATTTCATATTTTTCTANATATGCAGAAAATTCTCGTCTTTCTTCATCACAGTAGGCTCAGAAACAGAATAGCCAGCCCAGCCAACGACCACCTCAAGAAGGATCACCTTGAACAGGGAATAAGATAATATCTCTAGCAGAATGACAGAAATGGTATACTCTTTTAAAGATGTAGCTATATCCAAAATGTTCAAAAGTCTGATGAAGAAGCCTGAGTTCTGACTACCAGATCCAAAGAAGTCCGAGGAAGTTGACAAGAAAGATCAATCAAATTATTGCCCGTATCACCGATTGCTGGGACAAACTATAGATAAATGCTTCATCATTAAGGATTAGCTCAAGAAGAACCTTAAAGAAAGGAATATAAAAATCGTGAAAGAATATTTAAAAGAACCTGAAAAAGGTTCCATAAATATGATTACGGCCGAGCTGATTTCTCCGATTTAACCATAAACCGGAGAAGAGGGATGGAGTACGACTTGGGACAAACTCAAGAGGGTCATAAATTAAATCCAAAATTTATCGAGGTAATCTTCCACATACACTGGAAAAGATTGATGGAGTGCTATTTAGAGAAAATCATCCAAGGAAATATTGAACCAAATCCAGAACGCGTCAAAACAAGCTTTTATTCACAGTCTTTAGCCTGCCAAGCCTGAGATGAAGATTTCACCAATAGAGCCGTCATTATCAAAGACAAAGAGAAAGAAGAATGCCATCGTAAATATTGATAGCTTGGAGGGTAGGATAGGGGCTGCTTTTGCTAGATTGGTTGTCTCAGATTTGGAGAAGAAAATCCTCGAATCCCTAACTTTGTATGATTATCTTTTTACCCCTCAGGGTCTTATAAATATAATGATCATGATTTCGGCTACGTTTTAACTATTTCTAGTGATGACATAATTGATTATGACCAATCTAACTTCGATCTCAATTCTTGAAATGATCCTCAAATCGTACTTGAGTCTGACGAACTCGTTAACAATATCAAAGAAGACATCAATGGTAACATCTACAACAGCACTGGAAGTGAGGAGCCAATCCTCTTACCATCAGCTTAGATATCTTTGATAAAGAAGAAACACTGGAAAATTCAACAAAGGTACCTCAAAAAGAAGAAATTACAGAAATAAATTTGAGGAGCGGGAAAGTGTTACCCCCGAGAACAACTTCAGTGGACAAAGGAAAATAAATAGTAACTCGAGAAGAACTACCTCCACCAGTGGAAGAAACACATAACAAAGAGAAAATTGGAGGACCATACAAAGTGGATTACAATGTGCTAGCTCATCTTAGGAAGTTGCCGGCCCGATTATGCATCTATGACATTTAATCCTATCAAAGGAGATGAGAGAGTCTCTGGTTACAGCTTTGCTCGACCCATAGATTTGCTTAGCCCAGTTGGCTAGCACATCCTCAGATGAAGTTTGCTCGTTGAAAGAACAGCTTGGGGTGACCTTCACAGATGAAGATTTGCTTCTCGGTTCCGCGGACCACAACCGACCACTCTACATCTCTATTAACATCAGCAGATTTGTGTTATCAAGAGTTTTAGTAGACCCTGGAGCATCACTCAACTTGATGAGTCTACGAACATTGGCCTATTTGAACATTGAAGATCAAGAGCATACAACCGATAAAATGATGCTAAGAGGATTCAACCAAAAGGGAGAGTGAGCCCTTGGACTGATTACATTATCTATGAAGGTTGGAGAACTAGCAACAACTGCAAAATTTCATATCATCGATGCCGAGACCTCTTTCAACGCTCTACTTGGTCGACCGTATATTCATGAACACAACATGGTTCCATCGTCTCTACACTAGTGCATCAAGTACTACAAATAAGAACAAGAACATTACATCAAAGGAGATCTACAACCGTTTTCAGTTCATGAAGTTGGCATTCATGAAGATGCTGCCTACTACATGCCTCTAAAGAAAATTATCTTCTCTCACGAAATTGCAACAAATAAAAGTAAAGATCCAAAAGAAGTACAATGGCAGGGTCATTCAACTCCACTTCAACGAGCTTCCACTACTCTTATACAACAAGTTGGTGGAGGTTCTTTTAGTTCGCGAACCCGAGGTCAAGGCCAGGGACTTGGACGAGCAAGAAACAACTTAATTGTTGAATGGACTAGGACAACCATCAACATCAGTGAAAAAGATAGTTCCGAAGATGAAATAATGATGAAAAAATATAATAAACCTCAATACGAGATATCCTTAGAAGATGCAGAGAAAATTGAATATGAGACGATGTACGATCGGATAAACCACTATGTGAATACTATGTCTCTTGCTCTGATCCTCCCTCAAAAGGTCATGAGTTTAGAGGTCAAGGAAGTCCGTAGTGCTGATTCAAAGTAGATCAAATTTTACCATGCTTCTATTTCTACTAATCTTGAAAATCATGTAAATTTTGGATGATGATCCTAATGAATTAATGGAATTTCCTTTTTGTTACTTATTTCCTCATGTTCAAAAGTTAATTCAACAAAGACATTTACCAAAACATATGCCAAAAGATAAACTTCAAATTTTTGAAAAGTTATGGAGAGTTAAAAGTTGAACTCCCAACTCAAAAGAGGGCCTCAGATTTAGTACAGTCAGACCAGTCGATGATTCAGAATTTTGTATGGTTGTTACTAATGAATCAGGAGAGGATTGTCTTGATATAGAGGATGACTCTATTGATCAACTAATAGAAGATGCTCAGCCAGAATTTGAGGAGGAAATTAAATCAAAAGTTGATGAGTTGAAAGAAATCAACCTTGGGACTGAAGAACAACCTCGACCTACATTTATAAGTTCTCTACTTAACATTAAGAATCTTTACGGTTGAGCAAATTGTTAACAAAATTCAAAGATTGCTTCGCATGGAGTTATGATGAGATGCCAGAACTGTTAGCAGAGGTTACAGTTCATAAACTCGAGGTAGACAAAGATATGAACCCGGTGAAACAAGCTCCCAGAAGAATGCACCTCGAAATAGAGCAGCAAGTCATCGCCGGAGAAGAAATTAATAAACGCTAATTTTGTAAAAGAAGAGCAATACCTTACATGGTTAGCTAACATTGTCCCAGTTAAGAAAAAAAATGGACAAATACGTGTTTGTGTTGGCTTCAGTGATTTGAATAAAGCATGTCCAAAAGATGAGTTTCCACTTCCAATACCAGAAATGATGGTGGATATCGTTTCTACACATGAAATCTTCTCTTTCATGGATGGATTATCGGGATACAACCAAATCAAGATGGCTCTCGAAGATGCAGCACTTACAACCTTCAAGACACTGATCGGAATTTTCTGCTACACAGTGATGTCGTTTGGGTTAAAGAACGTTGGAGCAACATATCAACATGCAATGATGAAAATTTTTACTAGCTCATTCACAATCAAGTAGAATGCTACGTGGATGATTTGGTCATCAAAAGTAAACAAAAAATAGATCATTTGTGTGATTTGAGGATCGTGTTCAAACGGTTATGACGATATGACCTTTAAATGAATCTCTTAAAGTGCGCCTTTGGCATTACCTCTGGGAAGTTCTAGGATTCATTGTCCGTCATCGGGGAATCGAGATCAACCAAGATAAGATTAAATCTATCTTGGAAATTCCTCCTCCTAAAACCTTAAAACAACTACGTTCCTTCCAGTGGAAGTTGCATATATGAGACGCTTTATATCTAATCTCTCAAGTAGGTGTCAGCCCTTCTCTACATTAATTAAAAAGAACGCCAAATTCATTTGAGAAGAGAAATGCTCGCGGGCCTTTGAGGATGATAAACAATATTTAATGACATCTCCTTTTTTGGTAGCCCCTTTCCCAGGGAAACCTTTAATACCTTATACCGCGACCCTAGATGACTCTCTTGGAGCCCTCTTAGCCCAAGTCAACGACTAGAGTAAAGAAAATGCACTCTACTACTTGAGCCTTTGTCTGATACCCAAAAAAGTAAGGTATCCAGCTATTAAGAAGCATTGTCTGGCATTAATGTTCGCCGCCGAAAAGCTTAGACATTACATGTTCTCTTATAAGATTACCCTAATTTCAAAAGTTAACCCATTGCAATATTTGATGACCCGACCAACACTCTCCGGACATCTAACAAGATGGTCGATGATCTTATTGCAATTTGATATAACTTTTGTTCCACTCCATGTTATCAAGGGACATATTCTAGCAGCCTTTCTTATTGGACACCCACTGCCAGCCGGGTCCACTCTCAACGACAAACTACCAGATGAGCAAGTGTTACAAATGGAATTCTCCAATGCGCAACGCTGGGATATGTACTTTGACGATGCTTCATCAGCCAGAAAAGATAAAGGATCAGGCACAGTCATACCAGGCAAAGCAGGGATCGGTTTGATCTTTAACATGCCATATAAGGGTATGTTGAGGTTCTCATATCACCTGACAGAGCCTTGCACCAACAACAAAGTAGAATATGAAGCCTTAATCATCAGATTGAAGTTGGCAATCTCAATGGATATAACAAACATTGTCATCTACATTGACTCTCAACTTATCATCTAACAAGTCACCAGAAAATACAAAATTCTGAAACCAAGACTAGGAAAATATCACCGATACGCGATGAAGCTACTAGATAAAATACCCTACTTGAATTTCTACCGGATTCCTAGGGGAGATAATGTCAATGTCAATGCTCTAACAAAACTTGCTAAAGAACTGGCGTGTCCCCCAGAGGATTCCATTGAAATCTTAGTACAAGGAAGATAAGTTTTGTCTCAAATCGACCTTAAAACTCTACACAAGCTTGAAAAAGAAGAAATAATGATTGCAGTTGTGAATATCAACGAAGATTGGCGCAAGCCATTAATAGATTCTTTGCATGTTGGAAAGCTGTCGGAAGAATAGTCTAAGGCACATCAAGTTACAGAAAGGGCTATGTCATACGCCTTGGTTGGTGATTTCCTCTACAGAATATCATTCAACCAAATGTGGCTACGATGCCTAAGTAAAGCCGAAGTACAAAATATCGTTAAACAAGTGCATGTTGTATTGTGTGGCACTCACCAGTCAGGACTAAAAATGAAAATGAAGATCAAGAGACATGTGTATTATTGGCCAACAATGATGTCTGACTGCATGGATACAGCTAGAAAATGTCACCAGTGCCAAGTGCATGGGATGGTCTTGCACCAACCTATAAATGTGCTACACCCAATTGTTGCTTTGTGGTCATTAGAGTGTTAGGGCACGAACATAATAGGTCTGATTCTTGCTGCTACAGTCTATTTCTCCAAATGGGCAGAGGCAGTGCCGCTACGAGAGGTTACGACACATCACATCTTTCAGTTCTTCAAAAGCCAAGTTTTCTACCATTTCGGAGTACCGTGAAGAATAATTTCCGACAATGGGACAAATTTTAAAAGAAAAAAATCAACAATTTTGTCAAAAGACACAAGATAGATTGGAGATACTCTACAATTTACTCTCTCAGAGCGAACGGATTGACTAAGGCCTTTAACAAGATAAAGGTACAGATTTTGAAGAAAATATTGGATGAAAACAAAAGGGATTGGCACAAAAAATTTCTAGAAGCTTTGTGGGCCTACCGGACGACGTTCAAGCTCCCACTCGGTGTACACCTTACATGCTCGTGTACGGGTCCGGGGCCATGCTACCGTTAGAAATTCAGACTCCGTCTCTCAAAGTCGCTATCGCCAGCCAACTCACAATAGAAGAAAGTGCAAAGCTCAGGCTCGAGAAATTAGAGAGTCTGGAAGCAAAATGACTTAAAGCACAACAACATCTGGAACTTTACCAGACAAAAATGGTACAAGCTCATGACAAATTGGTCCACCCAAGGACATTTAAAGTTGGTGACCTAGTCCTCGTGCTAAAAATGCCTATTCTTGAATATTGCAAGATAGGTGGAAAATTCGAGCCAACTTGAGAGGGACCATTTGTCGTTGAAAAGGTTTACACAGGAGGAGCCTACCAATTAGTGGAATTTTGGGGTGAAAGACCCATGCTACTAATTAACAGACAATACCTGAAGATATACTATGCAACCAGACATTGTTCGCCTTCACGTGATTAGAAATTTTGAAAATTTGATTGTTTTGGAGTTATCTATGTGGCCAAATGTCTGTGACCGGGTCCAAAATTTTTGTAACAAAATTAACCTCAATATATTAAAAAAGTTTTTTTAAAATTACAGACATCAATTTTCTCTTTTCAAACTTAATATGCTACTAAATTAGAAAAAAATCACACTTAAATAAATGATCACTTCATAAACTAAAATTTCTTTTAATAAATACTTTGTTTTGTTCTTACCACGCAAAGTTTTAGCCCACTAACATTTTTCTTGTCGTCTACAGAGAAATGTTAGGCCAGAGGTTGATCTTTGCCTTCAAGGATGGCTGGAATCTCTCACTAAATGAAGAAATGGAATCACAGGGTGGTACTATAGATTTCAACATGCAATTTAACCAAGTCAGTATGGATTACGAGGGGCCTTTAATGAATTTCATCAGTCGACAAGAAAAGGAAGGGTTGCCCTCACTAATAAGTGTGGCCACCAAAGACAATGCATCACTGAAAGGAAAGAACATGATGGCACAGCTGACCCAATGGAGGAGCCATGCTGTTCACCATCCATGATAGCTACGCAGACTTGGGGCCTAGTTGCTGCTGATAATGAAAGGATACCGTTTGCTCCACTACCAAGAACACAGTGAAGAAACGCCAGCCAGTGAAAAAAGAGAGCATTGTTACAAGAAGAGAAGAGATGCCAGAAAGAGGCAGACAATTTTCTCACTCCTATTTCTGAGGGACACATTTATGATCCGGGCATGAAAGAGAGCTCCTCGAGCTAGCCCACTATAGATAAGGAGTATGAGTTTTTTACAAAGCCAAAGATACTACCAGCTTCAAATGTTTTGTGTACGAGTTGCCCTATCTGAAATGCCGAAATACTTGCACGAGAGTTAGCTACAGGGGCATTGGTGGAGTGCTTGGACTGTAATGTCCTACATCTACAACACTACAGCACATTAAGGGAATATGCATCTACCTATGATGGATCTCAGACTGCTGATTACCTAATACAAACAGAACCATATGTCCCAATGGATGCAAAGCCGTATGTTCCGAGGGGTACAGAGCCAAACATTTTGTTAGATGCAAAATCATACATTCTATTAGAGCCAAAGACAACACCAGCTTGGGTTCCCGCTGATGTTCAAATGAGGGAATACCCGCGACAACTGCCGTCTCCCAATATGGTGGAATATTATAAAATGAGCAAAGTAAATAAAGGAAACTTCAAATTCTATGAAGCAGTACAGGGAAATTCATCAACATTCTGAAGGGATTAGAACAGTATACCAAAGTATTCTCAGAGACTGACGAACAGAGTATTCTTGACTGCATTTTTGACCTAAGAGATAGAGGTCGAGCTAGTTTACTTATGGAAAGGACCTATTCTGAGCTGAGGAAATTGATGCGAGGAAAAGGAAGGACTATTATCCAGTGTGGTTACTGCTACAACTTCACAAATGATAGACAAGGAAATCTGCCTAGGATCCTCAGACACAATCAAGTAGATCCACTACCGCCAACGATAAAGTGGATGATCAAAAGCATGGTCAGATAGAGTATTCTACCCGCTACTTGCATTCCAAATAGTTGTATTATCAACATATACGAGGAGGGTGATTGCATTCCGCCACACATCAATCACCATGACTTTGTTAGGCTTTTTTGTACGGTCTCATGCATGAGTAAAAGTAACATCTTATTTAGGAAAGAAATTGACATCTTTGGCCCTCGTGAGTTCAGAGGCTCTATGGAGATTCCCCTACTAGTTGGTTCAGTGCTTGTTCTTAAAGGCAACGGTGCAGAAGTTGTCATGCATTGCATTCTAGGAGTGCGACACTGTAGGGTGTCAGTAATCTTTCGACGGATGGACGACAGCAAAATGCCGCACAGATTTCAGCCATATCCAGAACTAGAGGAACTACTACCTTAAGAGCTATGAGAGGGTTGCACCTCTGAGTGCATGCGAAGGGAACTCTTGTCCTGAAGCGTGGCTTAGAAGGTCAGCTCTATCAGGAGCTCGTCACAGCAGGAACAGACAGTCAGCGGATTCCTTTCTAGTTTACTACATTACAACAATGTGATATGTAGCAGAGATGCTCAGCCTATAATGTGTACTTGGCACGAGATACTTTGGATGTACTTTGATGCATTTTGTATATTGTATTTTTTGAGGTGTTGGCCTACACTTGATCTGTCACATTTATTGGAGCAGATTAATGAAGTTTCTTTCAAAAATTTGTCTGTTTGTTCAATTGCCCCATTTGTGCGATGGATAAAAGCCACGAACTATATGTTGGTTCAAAATTACAAAGAACAAAGAACGAACAACAATATTTGACAATAATAAAATAAAAATAAATATAAAATAAAATAACCAACAAACAAATAACAAAACAAATCTCTTTTAAAAATCAACCAACTAAAATTTAATTTTTTAAAACATATTTTGAAAAATAAACATGATAAAAACAACAAGAAAATAAAATAAATTTGTTGAGTTGACTCACTCGATTTCAAGGTCTCTTACTTTTTGCTCGTGCAACACAACTATCTTTGTCTGCACTAATTCTCTTAACATCCCCGCAGAATTTCACAATCTACGAAAAAAACATGCAAATTTCCACAGATCCTCTTCAATAATGCCAACCTTCATACGACACATGTCATTGAATTAAACACTACAAACTCTGTAGAATTCTCATTTTCGAACGAGTCCCTAATTTCTGATTCGCTACTTTTGAGGTCGGTCATTACCTTCCAACACTCTCTTTTGAGTTTGATCCTTACCTTTCAATTCTTATTTTTGAATCAGTCTCTAATTTCTAATTCACCACTTTTGAGGTCGGCCCTTACCTTCCAATGCTCCTTTTTGAGATTGATCACTACCTTTCAATTCTCATTTTTGAATCAGTCCCTAATTTTTGATTCACCCTTTTGAGGCCAGTCCTTACCTTTCGACTCTCTCTTTTGAGATAGATCACCACCTTTTAATTCTCATTTTTGAATCAATCCTTAATTTCTGATTCACCCTTTACTGGTCGGTCCTTAACTTCCAACGCTCTCTTTTGAGATTGATCCTTACTTTCAATTCTCATTTTTGAATCAGTCCCTAATTTTTGATTCACTTTTTTTAGGTCGGTCCTTACCTTCCGACGCTTTCTTTTGAGATTGATCCTTACTTTTCAATTCTCATTTTCAAATCAATCCCTAATTTCTGATTCACCCTTTTGAGATCGGTCCTTACCTTCTGATGCTCTCTTTTGAGATTGATCCTTACCTTTCAATTCTCATTTTTGAATCAGTCCTTAACTTCTGATTCACCTTTTTGAGGTTGATCCTTACCTTCCAACGTTCCTTTTTGAGATTAATCCTTACCTTTCAATTCTCACTTTTGAATCAGTCCCTAATTTTTGATTCACCCTTTTGAGGTCGGCACTTACATTCCGACGCTCTCTTTTGAGGTTGATCCTTACCTTTCAATTATGATTTTTTAATTAGTCCCTAATTTTTTATTCACACTTTTGTGGTCGGTCTCTACCTTCCGATGCTCTCTTTTGAGAATGATCATTAAGTTTCAATTCTCATTTTAGAATCAGTCCTTAACTTCTGATTCACCCTTTTGAGTTCGATCTCTACCTTCTGACTCTCTCTCTTGTAATTGATCCTTAACTGTCAATCCTTATCCTGGAATTAGTCCCTAACTTCTGATTCCTCTCTTTTCATAAGCGGTCCTTAACTTTCAACCCTCTTCCAAAATTAATAACTAAATTTCAAATCCCACCCCGGGGTCATCACTTACACACTGATTCCCATCTTCTATAAATTTCTAAATCTCATAACTCAAAATTCACTCTCCAATCCCTAGCGAGAGTCCCTACTTTTTGTCTGTTATGAAATATTCACCTACTAAATTCTCTAGTAGAAGCAAATAGCACACACAATACCACACCCCTTCCATGTCTCCTGAATTAGAAGTTTGTATTGGTTTTGTTGATCTCGTCAGTCAACGTCAATACGCGCGGTGTGCTTTCCCAGCACACCACACCTATTGGGGGTTCATTTGTTGACCTCATTTTTTGTTGAGGTTTAATGTTCCTCTTTAATAGCCTAAAGTCTAGCCATAGGACTTCATGTTGACTATTCCTAGAAAACTAGAAAAGCAATCCTCACCATTAGAAATTCTAAACTCCTCTTTACTCAACTCAAAGTTCTACATATTGGTCCTAACCTCTAGCACAAAGTAGGTGGGGCCACTATGGGGGAGCTCAAGAAGAGTTCTTATAGGACTAATGGACCTTAGGGTTGGCCCTGGGTGTTGGTTTAGAGCTAAGGCACTCACCAGCAATCACCTCACTCACAATCACTCTAAATGCAAACCTAAAATTTTCTTAACTCTGATCCCTTAATCTTTTGAGATACTCATGTAGATGGTCCCCTAAACTCACTGGCCTTAGGCTAGGTTTTAGCAAAGAACAGTACATAGAGGACCCAAAATGGGATTTCCATTGGTTCATGGCTTTTTATGTACCAAAAATGCCCAACTTAGCCTTTTGCCCCTAAACTCCCCCAAATTACCTAAATACCTTTGGGACCCTAAATTTGGCCAAAATTCCCAAATTTACCCAAAATACCCAAATTTATTCAAAAATCATTTCAAACCTTTTTAAAACATCCAAATTATCCAAAATCAACAAAAAAATTGCCAAATTACCAAAATGCCCCTCCTTAGCCCAAAATTCCAAAAAAAACTCCAAAAATTCCCAAAATATTCCAAATATTCCCAATTTCACTTTTCTCAACTACAACATGACTTAATTTGTCAATTTTGACCATTTTGACTAAAATAAGATAACCATGTGAGGGTTCCTTTTCTAGTTTTCTAAGAATAGTCAACAAGAAAGTCCTATGGCTAGACCCTGGGCAACAAGAAAGTCCTATGGCTAGACCCATGACTTTAAGCTTAATTGATTGATAAATGTTGTGTAAATGATTTTCATGAAGGTTTTTGGTGAAGGATTGAAGTAATTTAATGTTCAATTAGAAGCTCAATTTGAAGGATTTTGGGATTTTGGTCAATTTGGGCATGTTGGACTAGACTTGGGTCTAGGTTGGGCTACGGTTTGGCTATGTCTAAATTTATGGTTGAGAATGATCCATAGGAATGTCATAAAGATTTTCTAACAGAAATTGGGTGTCAATTTTGGGGTTAGGGCATTCAATATGGTGGAATTTGGAGACAGCAAATTTGGGGCAAATTTGGGGATTTTTTTGTACTTGGGTTAAAATTAAGTGAAATTGAGGCTTCAAAAAGGCCAATTAAAGGTTTAATTTGGTGTATAGGAGGGTTATAAAGAGTTTAAGATTCAAATTGGAGCAAATTGAGCAGGCTATGGAGTTCAACTTGGTGAGATTATGTCATATGGTAAAAATTGGGGGTTTTTATTTGGATCAAAATTGAGCTCAAAGAATGAGCCAATTAGGCTTGGATTTGGTTTATATTGATCAAATGAAAGATGAATTTGAGTTTAGAATTGAAATTGAGGTGAATTGGGGCGAAATTGATGGACATTTAGGGTGAATTTGGGGAAATTGGTTCTTTAAAGGCAATTTGGGGGTTTTGGTAAAAATTGTCAACTTGGCCAAATTGTGTTGAAATGGAGGGTTCAAACTGGTTTTGGAAACATTTGAAGTGATTTTGGAGGTTTTGGGAAGGTTTGAGGTGCCAAGAGTATTTTTGTAATTTTGGCAAATTTAGGGGTATTTTGGTAATTTTGGAGTTTTTGGGTGTATTCGGGCAATTTAGGTGTTATGAAATGGTTTGAAATGATTTTTGAATAGATTTGAGTGTTTTGGGAGAATTTGTAGATTTTGGTCAAATTTAGGGTTTGGGGGTGTTTAGGTAATTTGGGTTGGTTTTGGGGTAAAAAGGCCAAATTGGAAACTTTGGTAGAATTGGGGTTTCAACCACCTTGGATGTGCTATGGACCAATGAAATCCCGATTTGGGCCCTCTATGTACTGGTCTTACATAAACCCTAGCCTAGGGCTAGTGGGTTTATGGGATCATCTACATGAGTCTCCCAAAAGATCAAAGGATCAAAGTCAACAATTTTGGGTTTAGGGTTGAAAGTNCCTTTTCGAAGCGGGCAACGGGATTCCGATTCAGGCGACTGATAGCTTCCACGGGCAACTCCTCCACTTTTTCTGCCGATATCCTCAAAGAAGATTGAATCCTGTTGTGAAAGAAATTTTAAAGTGGTTAGATGCTAAAATTATCTACTCTATTTCAGATAGTGCATGGGTTAGTTAAATTCACTGTGTTCATAAGAAAGGAGGAGTGACTGTGACTACGAATGAACATAATGAGTTAATACCAACAAGATAAGTCACAGGTGGCAATAATGCATTGATTATAGAAAATTAAATCTCACCACTATGAAAGATCATTTTTCACTACCCTTTCTAGACCAAATGTTGGATAGACTAGCTGGGCATAAATACTTTTATTTTCTGGATGGATATACTGGTTATCACCTGAGGATCAAGAGAAAACAATGTTTACCAGTCCACATAGTACATTTGCTTTTAGAAGAATGCCCTTTGATTTATGTAATGCCTCTGCTACATTTCAAAGATGTATGATGGTTATTTTCTGTTATTTAATTGGTAAAGGAATTGAAGTTTTTATGGATGATTTTTTAGTGTTTGGAACTTTATTTGAATCATGTTTAGAATATTTATCTAGAGTTCTTAAGCGTTGTGAAGAAACAAATTTAGTCCTTAATTGGGAAAAATGACAATTTATGGTAGCACGAGGACTTGTTTTAGGACATCATATATAAAAAAATGGTATGGAAGTAGATCCTGCAAAAATTTAAGTGATCGCTAATTTACCTCACCCAAAAAATGTGATGGAAATTAGGAGTTTTTAAGGACATGCCAAATTCTACAGGCGATATATCAAAGACTTTTCAAAAATTGCCAAGCCTTTATGTCGTTTGCTTGGAAAAGAAGTAATTTTTAATTTTCATAAGGAGTGCCTAAAAGCTTATGAACTATTAAAAGAAAAATTAGTTACTACACCAATCATTATTTCACCAGATTGGGAAAACCTTTTGAATTAATGTGTGATGCAAGTGATTATGCTATTAGAGTTGTTTTAGGACAAAAGCATGACAAGATTTTCAAAGTCATTTACTATGCTAGTAAAACTCTTAATGAAGCTCAAATTAATTATACCACAAATGAGAAAGAGTTATTAACAATAGTTTATGCTTTCGATAAATTTGGATCATACTTAATTGGAACAGAATGTGTTGTGCATACAGATCATTCTGTAATTAAATATTTAATGAAAAAGGAAGCAAAACCAAGACTGATACAACGGATTCTTCTTATGCAAGAATTTGACTTTGAAATAGTAGATAGTAAGGGAGTTGAAAATCAAATTATTGATCATCTGTCCAGGCTTGAATTAGATAAATCACTTTATTTTCAAAAAGAAATTAATGAACATTTTTCAGATGAATAATTGTTCAATATTAATTAGTAGGGTGTTCCATGGGATGTTGACATTGTGCTCTTTATTTTTAGTGATATTATACCCTATGGACTGGCATACCAACAGGAGAGGAAATTTCTATCTGAAGCTAAGACATATTTTTGGGATGAACCATTTCTATATAAACAAGGAAATGATCTAATTATTCAAAGATGTGTGCCTTTAGAAGAAACTTATGAAATTATGCAAAAAAGTCATAATTCTTATTTTGAGGGTCATTTTGGCGTTGACAAAACAACATACAAAATTTTGCAATTTGGATTTTATTGGCCTGCAATCTCTAGAGATGTTAATGCTTATATCAAAACTTATGATTGATGTCTATGAGTAGGAAATATTTTTATGAAAAATGAGATGCCCATCAATTATTTTATTTGATGTTTGGGGATTAGATTTCATGGGACCATTTATGCCATCGTTCAGAAATTTATATATATTGTTAGGAGTAGACTATGTATCAAAATGGAAAGAAGTTGTTGCTTTACCTCAATGTGATCTCAAAGTGTTGCAATTTTTTTAAGAATGAACATATTTTGTAGATTTGGGATGCCGAGAGTGATCATAACTGATGGGGGTAATCATTTCAAAAATGTAATAATGGATAAATTATTAAAGAAATATCATATCAACCATCAAATTGCTACTGCTTATCATCCTCAAACAAGTAGTTTGGCTGAATTATCCAATCATGAAATTAAAAGAATATTATAAAAATTTTTGAATCCAACAAAAATGGATTGGAGAGTCAAACTTGATTTTGCTTTGTGGGTATATAAGACTGCATGTAGAACTCCTATAGGAATGCCCCCATATAGGCTAATATTTGGGAAAGTTTGTCATTTACTAGTTGAACTTGAGCATAAAGCATATTGGGACATTAAGGAATTTAATTATAATTTAAAGGATGCTGGTGAGAAAAAACTATTGCAATAATTGAGATTAAAGGGATAAAAAATGAATCTTATTAGAGTGCTAAGATATATAAAGAAAAGATGAAGATGTGGCATGAACAGAGGATTATTACTAAAAATTTTGAGCAAGGGCAACATGTTTTGCTATATAAGGCGAGGTTAAAATTATTTCCAGTAAAACTTAAGTCCAGGTGGATGGGCCCATTTATTGTGATTAAAGTTTATCCCTATGGACCTATGGATATCAAAGATCTTAAAACTGAGAAAATATTCAAAGTGAATGGCATCGATTAAAACCCTATTTTATAGAGGATCAAGTTAAATTAAATGATCTGATGTTGTTGGGTCAACCAAAATAAGCACTGGTTATGTTGGGCTGACGACGTTAAACCAAGCACTTTGTGGGAGGCAACCCATAGTTATCAGTGTTTTTCTATTTTAAATGTTATGCTGTTGTATTTGATTAAGAAAGTTGTGGTGGTATTTTAAATATATAATGATTTAGTGATGATTTTAAGACCATAATAGATGACTTAGATGTGTTAGAATAAGTATTTGGATGTTAAGCAGACATATGCTAAATTAAGCACCGACGCTTAAGCACCAATATTCGACGCTTAAGCGCGATAGTTAACAAAACATACTAAATTATGTTTCTAGAAGAATTAAATGTGGTTTAGCAAGTTTAAACATTGGTTAGTGGTTTGAGAACGTGTAAAGTGGGATAATTCTCACCCCACTTCAATTTTCATCCTAAAGTCTAAGTGAAGAGTGATAGAACTTGGAAAAATGTCTTCTTGGGAAATTGAAATGAAGAAGAAGGAAGAAGCCATGAAGAAAAATTTTGTTAGTCAAAGTGCACAAGAGTTATTCCAAATGCCCCAAAAGAAACAAATGAAAGGCCAAAATTTGTTCAACCAGAAGGAGAATGGATATAAGTTCTAGAATCTAGTTGTGTATTTGAGGTTAGTGTTCGTTTGTTATAGGTGTCTTGATGTTAGTGTAAAGTTAGTTTTAAGTGTTTTTAATATTGAGTTTGTTTAGTATTTAGATTATGTGTTTAGGAGTAATCTCATCCAAGACTCTGTGGATTGAAAAATTATGTATCATAAGTGTTTGTATTTACTTATAAATTAATATAAGTATTTGTTTGTTTGAAAATATTTTGTTATTTTGTGTTGAATCAAATTTGTAAAAATTGGTAAATTTTTAGAAAGAAGAAAGTTGAAGGGGAAGACATTAGTTATTATGATTTAGAAGACCATGTAGGCGTGGTTGACTTAGGGCTAGATGTGCATTTCACTTAAAACTGGAAATATTAAAATTTGTGCCTATGCACCAATACTCTACGCTTAACTACTGATTTGTGAACTGGCGCCTATGCACCAATACTCTGTGCTTAACTGTTAGACTACTCGTGAGGTAGGCACCTAAGCGCCAAACCAGTCGTGCTTTAGTGCCGGTTCACTTAAACCGGTTCGTGAACGATTAAAAGTGAAAATTTGAGCTAAAAACACTATTTTTGCCCCAACAGCCATCTTCTTCCTTGAGATTTCATGATTTTTGGACCTTTTTCTCTTTCTAAAGTAAAGATTTATTGGTGTAATTAAGCCAAATTTGCTAGATTTCATATTCTTACGGTAAGAGCTTCACTTCTATGTAAATTTTTTTTTTATTTTTACCTTGTATTTCGAGTACATTGGGGATTTATCCAAAAATCACTATTCATGGTGAAAATTTGAGAAAAATCTATGGAAAATACGTAAAAATGATAGTTTAAGCTTCTAAAAGTTAAGTTTAGTGATTTATACTTGAGATTAGGATTTGTTGTGAATTTTATGTGATTTTTAGAAATGACACCAAGAATGAAGTGAAGCAAGAGGAATTCCCTCTTTGATTCTAGTAAGTACATTAATTCAAAAGCTTAGGATATATATAATGAAGCGCTGCAATCAAGAAAATTGATTCCTAAGCATTGTTTCAAAAATACGAGAGGAGTAATGGAAGATTTAATAATTCACCGACAGTGAGAACGATTTTATTATTTTTCTGCTACAGGTGTAATTTCTGTGGTTTGGGAGATCAATGCTAATCTCCCTTATGATGAGGAAGATCAAGTCATGGTATGAGGAAAATCAGTAGTTTTTTTCCCCTGAGGTAATAAATTCATTTTAGCAGCTACCCCTAGTATATTGTGTCTTTATTAAAATTATAATCTAACTGAGGAGGAGTTAGATGAGATTTTATCGTCATTGACTGCGGGAAGAGGATTATGGAAAATAACAAATGAAAGGAGAGTAATTTTTCCTTCATCAAAGCTTGATGCCAAGTCAAAAGCATGGCAGTATTTTATTTCATCTCGTCTGCTCTTTACCAATCACCTCAGTGAAGTTACAAGAGATAAAATTACTCTGAACTATTGCCATTCAGCAGTTTAAGCCGATTGATAATGGATCCTTGATCTATCAGACAATCACTTGTTCAGCTACAACTACCACTACTACAGGTTTGGGATTCACCTCCTTAATATTATCCTTATGTGAGCAAGCTAGAGTTAGATTTCATAGTTGGGAGGAGATTCTATAGCCTCTAAATCCTATCATGAGCATTAATGTGAAATCTTATTCAAAACATTCTACATTTGGCTAGAGAGGAGGATTTTCTAGAAGTTCAAGTGATTCTACTTCTCGTACAAAATATTAGGAAGTGCCAGAATATTACTAAATTTCACTTAAACAACTTCATGTTTAAATTTTAACTTACTATCATGTATTTACTTTATGTTGCAGTTTCAAATTTATGTTAGTGTGTTTGTTTGCTTTTATGTTATCTTCCACTGCATAGAAGTCTAATGAATCTCATATATGATAAAGTTAAGTAAAAATTTGATAAATTAATTTTTACTCTTGTTTTTAATCTTTGTACATGTATATTTAGGGTATGAAAATTTTTGTAAGCATGTTATTGTTAGTTTTCATTCCTACCTCAATATAAATATGATGCTAAAATTTCTAATCTTATTAAAAACATAAGTTTGGGGGGATGAAAAATAATTTTTAAAAGTTGAATTTTATTTGTTCTCAAATGTGCTACAAATAAATTTTATTTTGGTTTGAAAAGAAAAGAATATGCACATGAAGTTATATTAGGGAGGTAAAATTTTAAATATAGAAAGGAGTAAGAAAATTTAGTTGAAACCTATATTAATGAAGAAAAACTTAAAGTTAGAAAAATTTAGTATAAAAATGATAAATATTGTATAACTATCTTTAGTAAGAGAAATTGAATTTTTGAAAAATATATAAGGGTTAAACTTTTATTTTCAATACTTAAATTTCTTTAATTAAAAATACTTTTCAAAACTATTATTATATTACTAAGTAAAAGATTTATATCAAACATTTGCTTTAGGAAAGGAGGAGTAGAATTTGAAATATTAAAGGGCTATCCAGATATAGTAATCCTCACCTAAGAAAAGAAAAAGAAAAAGAAAAAAAAAAAGGAAAAAGGAAAAAAAAAAGAGAAAAGTTAAATTGAAAAAGGGAGGAGAAGCTTGAGGAGTAGTGTCTAATCAAAAATTGGTTTCTTATCTAATCTTTTTAGAGCATAGGACTTGAGAAACTATTAAGCTTAAGGATATAATATAGTAAGTATAATTATTCTTAATAAAAATTTTTTAGTGGAGAAGATAGAATGCCTAAACTCTATGTTTGGAGAACTTACAAGTATTTCTGAACTAGATAGGAACTTATATGTTCAAACTTCCTTACATTAAAGATTTCTAAACTCTAAGTTGGTCTCATTTACTAATGTTTTTTTAAATAGGACTACTATATTTCTGGATCAAAGTTTTAGAATATCCTAAAGAAACTCATTTACATAATCTACTTATTTTGGTTTTAAAAGATTGGAGTATCACTTGAGGACAAGTAACATTTTAAGTTTGGGGGATTTTGATACACCTAAAATATATAACATTTATGTACACATTTTTATACCTATTTTTGAGGATATTGCACTTTAATCAAATGTATTTCTGTGTTTTTTCTTTCAGGTATAGTCAAATGAATGAAAAATGGTTAAAGGAGTAAAAAAGGATCAAATTTGGAGCAAAAATGAAGGTGTGCAAAAGAACTATGGCGCCTAAGCGCCCAAGACTGGCGTTTAAGCACCATAATAATAAAAAAAGCCAAGCCTAAGTGCCATATAACTCGTGCTTAAGCGCCAGAGGTAGTTATTTGATGATTCAATGAATTTGGATGAATTTTTGAAGGTGTGTTTGAAGCAACTCTTGGTGAAAATGTGGGTTATGGTTAATGGACAAAAAATACATTCAAATGGTTATTGAAAAAAGGCAACTCTCGGAAGATTCATCGAATGTGGACACATTTTGAAGAGACACCAGAGCACCTTTTGGAAAATTATAAAAGAAGACTTGGTTTGAATGATTGAGAAAGTCTCAATTAGCCGTCGACGCCCCTCTCTCATAGATTAATTAGGATATTTTTAGAGAAAAGAAATGAAGGAATTGTAGTGTGTAGTAGAGAGTATTGTAAGAGAAAGGAAGATAAGAGATTTAAAATAACTTCAAGAGTTTAGTGGAGAGGAATTTGAGATAAGTCTTTATCTTTGTGACTACATTTGGTTTTAAATTAAACTTCTTATGTGTTACATGATTTTTAATTTTAAACTTAACTGTTGTTGTATTTTCTTCATGAATTCTGAGTAGTTTTCTTTATCTTTTTCCTTAAAATGATAAGTGATTAAGTATTGGATGAAAGTTGTGTGGAGTATTGGTCTTTAATGTTGGAATAAGTTGTGATGATTTTAAACCTTGTACTTATTTACTTTTTGATTTGGCCAATTAAGACATTAATATTTATGTTGAGAACATGTAAGATTTGAGATGGAATTTTCCAGTCACTAATGATAACAATCACATGAGATTGTATGGATGATAATGTAATTCATGTGGTTGAGTGCAAATAAATAGAGAAATAAACATTGAAGGGTGTAAAGTTAGACGACTATAAAGTGGCAAGCTAAAGAGCTTAATTCGGTTTATTGTTTTAGGTTTTCATAGGAGATGTTATCTCCCAGGTGGAGGGAGAAGAGGGAACTCTAGAATGAGAGCTAGTATATTTCCTACTTAAGTCATCTTCAAGACTATTCAAACTTTAAATAAGTCAATTTTTTTTTTAACATCTCTAGTAAAGGTAAAGAATATTATTGCTCCTATTTGGCACAACAAAATTTTTATACTTCCCCAATAGAATTCCTATAATTTTTATTTATTCATGAGAAGAAAATAAATATTTATTTATATTGCCTTTATCTTACAAACATCTAGTTAAAAAATTAGTTAGTTGTTTACTTTATTTTCAATTATAAAAAATTACAAAAAATAATCAAACTTTCATTCCTATTTTAGCATCTATATTTTGGGTAAGAGTATTTTTTAAAGTAGAGTTTGTTATCTAATTCCTTATTAACAGATTGTAATTATCCCTATGGGTGGTTCGATATTCGAGGCTTAATCAAAATATTATATATTGCTTGATAATGATACATATACTTGCATAGTATCCCAATATTTAAATATAATAGTTGCATTCATATTTGCTTTGAAGTCAAATTTTTGGTGTCGTTGTAAAGAGAGAAATATAAATAAAGAAAATTAAGAATATAAGCACACATACTTCGTAGTACTGTCATAAAAGTCAGGATCATTGACCTGATGATTTAGTGGATTGGGTTCGCCTGAGTTAGGTTGTGTTAACTCAGTGGTTTAGTTGAATTTAGTTTACTCAAGTTTGGTGGGGTTGAGCTAGTGGTTTAGTTGAATTGGGTTAATCTGAGTTAGGTGTGGTTGACATAGTGGTATAGTTGAATTGTGTTAACCTGAGTTAGGTTGGGTTGACCTGGTGATTCAGTTGAATTGGGTTAACCCAAGTTAAGTAGGGTTGACCTGCTGGTTAAATTAAATTGGGTTCACCTGAGTTAGGTCGGGTTGACCTGATGATTGAGTTGAATTGGGTTGACTCGATGACACGCCTAAAAATGTGTTATTATTTATATAAATATATATTATGCTTGCTTTTTAGGATATTGCACTTTAATGGAAAGTATTTTGCATGTTTTTGGGTTTAGATACGAGAGATGGAGTTATAGAGAAAAAGGAGTGAAAATGGGCTCAAATGGAGCAAAGAAGCATAAAGTGAACTAGCGCCCGAGCGTCAGCTTCTGGAGCCTAAGTGTCATAGCTTGTACATTAAAATAGAGAGCCCGACGCCATAACATTAGGATCTGACGCCTAGATGCCCAAAAGTTATTTCAAGCTTCTAGAATGATGGAGCCTAGGTGCCACGGTTGGGTGCCTAGATGCCAAAATGAATTTTTTAAAAAATATAATGTAGTTGGAAAAATTTTAAAGGGGCAACTGAAGTGACTCTTAGGGATTTGAAGGGCTATTTTAAGATTGTGTCTCTTCGAATGACTGTCTCGCTCCGTTGGCCAAAAGGAGGGACTTTTCAGCATTTCTAAAGGGTGTGTCTCTTTGAGTGACTCTTTTAGCATTTCAAGCATGTTCAGGAATGTCGAGAGGTCATATATATAAGTGGAAAATTTTGGTTCTTACCTTTTCTAGAGAGATTGGAGAGGGGATTTTGAGAGATAACTATAAAGGATTATATTAACATTGCATGGATCATTAGGAAACTTTGTTGGAGGGATTTTTATCTTTCTTTTAAAGGGAAAAAACTAAGTATTATGCTCTTCATTATCTTGTACTTGTTGTAAACACTTCTCTAGTGGACCTTCTTTGATTTATTGAAGTTTTTTGTTATGTGTGACACCTGTTTTGTGAAGTAAAATTCATGTACTTTTCTTTTGCAATGAATTGGATGATTGTTTACGATGTTAGGATACATGTTAGAATAGGTTTTTCATATCAAAGTGATGGTTCTTACTTCATGCTTCATTTACATATTCATTTTGGTTAATTGGTATGTTAAAATTTGTTGTAAACCATAATGACCCGGGAGGGCTATGACTTTAACAACTAGAAGGAACCACATTGAACTTATGGATGAAGGAAAAGAAGTCCTAAGATTCAATACAATGTTAGAAGATATTCATTGATGGGTATAAATTGGTGTTTCTAGACTGACAGAAAAAAATCTTATCAATTTGATCTAGGGTTTTGTACTTTAAATCTAAGATTGAGCCAATTAGAGAGCTATTAGGAGAAGGAGACTTTAGGGTGGCGGGCTAGAAGTTTTGTTGTGACATTCTAGTATTTTAAGGAATTGACCATAGGTTAACTAAGCTACGTTATACACTTAGAAGAGGATAACTTAGATTTGTACTCCTATTGTCAATATCCTTATTAGATTTTAAGCATCATATTCCTACACATTATCTAGTTCACTATAAGAGAAAGGCAGTTTTTACACCTTAAAATTCACAAAACTATTTATCTAATTAGGTTTAACTTTAGATTTAGGTTTGTATTTATGAGTAGTTGATAGAAAAACACCCTCTTAATTGACATTCCAAACTAAGACTTGATAGTAGTATAATAGAACTAAGGCTAAGGGATTTCTTACCTTGTTTCTCTTTGGGATTGATACTCTGAATTTTAAAAAAAAACCTATATTACTTGAATGACATGTATACTTGCGTTGAACCCCTAGTGTGTAAACATTAAATGGAATTCTAAACTTTATAACATATCCATTTTTCTACACTAGCCGCTTAATGAAATTGGATCACATTTTTTGTAAAGAAACTAAATAATTGCGTAATTGTGGATTGGGTCAACTTATTGACGCAGTTATCAGGGAAGCTACGGTAAGAACTTTACGATAATTTTAGTTGAACATGTAAGACTTAGATTTGAAAATTGTAGTATTATTATCTAGTGTGTTTAGTTATGGTGTGTTTATTTAAAAGAAAATCCAAAATACCAAAAATATCTATGAGTGCTTGAAGTACTGGATATCTGTCCTATTGGTTAAGTCCTTAGATTTTTACGGTTAGTTCAAGAGCTCCAAGACTTTAATCATACGACTCAAAACTAGAGAACACTTTTAGGAGGATTAGAAAACCACAAAAAGAAAAGTGGTGAACAAGTGAAATATGTATACCTTGGGATTCGTCGGGCTGACCAAATTAAACCACGCGCTTCATGAGAACTAACCCATGGTTATACATGTTTAGTGTGCTTGTGAGTTGTAATTTTCTTATGTGTGATGTGTTTGTTTTAATGTAGATTAATTTATTAGATTGATGTTGGTAAATGTTTGGATTACTAGTGGATTGATTTGATTATTATGTATCGTGAGGGAGGTGATGCTTTAACTTCTCATTATGGCTAGACCTATATATTTTCTCTTATTTTAGTTGGAATGACAAGTCCACTACAACTCGGATCTCAACCAGACTTGAGTTTTACAAGAGACATCTTAAGTTTAGTCCAACGCATAACTGATCCCGGATTCTATATGATAGTACGATGTATGCAATTAAATTTTTCTTAGGCTCCAAAAAAATTAAAATTAAAAAAAAAAATGTAAATATAATAATAAAATATGAAATACTAAGTGAATATAAAAAATTGTTATGAAGTAATATAGGAATTTTTTATTAAGCCTCGAATATCGAACCCACAGAGAGAAATTCAGTATGTTAATAAGTTAGAAGAAATTAGATAACAAATTCTACTTTGAAATATATTCTTACTCAAACTATAGATGCTATAATAGGAATGAAAGTTCGATTCTTTTTTATAATTTTTGATAATTGAAAATAAAGTAAACAACTAACTAAATTTAACTAGATATTTGTAAGATGAAGGCAATATAAATAAAATGTCATTTTCCTTATCATGAATCAGTAACAAGTATATGAATTTTTTTATGAAAGTATTCGAATTGTGTTGTGTCAAATAAGAGCAATAGTATTATTTACCTTTATTAGAGATGCTATAAAGAACATTGACTAATTTAAAATTTGAATAGCCTTGAAAACGGGCTACGTAGGGAAGATACTAGCTCTCACTCTAGAGTTCCCTCTTCTCCCTCCACCTAGGGGAATTACATCTCGTATCAAAACCTAAAACAGAAACCAAATTGGGGGTTTTAGCTGTCACTCTAAAGTCCGCTAGTTCTACACCCTTCAAAGTTTATTTTCCTATTTATTTACACTCAACCATATGAATTACATTCTCATCCATACAATCTCATGTGATTTTTACCATTAGTTGACTTAGACAATACCATCACTGATCTTACATGTTCTCACAAAAATATTAACATATTAATTGGCTAAATCAAGAAGTAAATGAAGTACAAGGATAAAAATTATCACAACTTATTCCAGCATTAAAGATAATACTTCACACAACTTCCATCCAATACTTAATCACTTATCATTTTAAGGAAAAATATAAGGAAAACTACTCAGAATTTATGGAGAAAACAACACTTAAATTTAAAAATAGAAATCATTCAAATAAATTAGAAGTCTAAATTAAAACCAAATATAGTCACAAAAATAAAAACTTATCTCAAATCCTCTCCACTAAACTCTTGAAGTTTCTTTGAATCTCTTCTCTTCCTTTCTCTTACAATACTCTCTACTCACACACACAACTCCTCTCTTCTTCTCTCTAAAAATATGCCTTAATTAATCTAAGGGAGAGAAGTCAGTGGCATGGCTATGGGGGGCGTAGTAGGAGAGTTTTTAAGGATGTTCGGGAGGGGCGTAGGAGTGAGTGTGGAGTGGCGTCAGAGAGAGTTTTTTAATCCAATCCAAGTCTTCTTTTATAATTTTCCAAAAGATTTCTTGGCGTCTCTTCAAAATGTGTCCACATTCAATGAATCTTCCAAGAGTTGTCTGATCTCAATTATCTTTATATATGTTAATGCGATGTATGCAATTATATTCTTAATTTTCCTTAGTTATAATTCTAACTTTGTAACAACGCCAAAAACTTGATCTCCAACAACATCTAAGCCCAAACTTGACTTTAAATCAACTAATAATACTATTATTATATTTAACTATGGGATACTATGCAAGTATACATATCGTTATCAAGTAATATAGGACCTTTTGATTAAGCCCCGAATATGAAACCCACTGGGAAAACTATAATATGCAACTAAAAAACTTAAGAATTTTGATAACAAATTATACTTATCAAAATATTCTTACTTAAAATCCAGATGCTATAATATTAATGAAAGTTTGATTCTTTTTGTAATTTTCAATAACTCAAAATAAAGTAAGAAACTAACTAACTTAACTAGTTATTTACAAGAAGAAGGTAATATAAATAAAATATATTTTTCCTTATCATGAATTAATAACAAGTATAGGAATTTTGTTGTGAAAGTATTCAAATTTTGTTGTGCCAAATAGGAGCAATAATATTCTTTGCCCTTACTAGAGATGTTATAAAGACCATTGGCTAATTTACAATTTGAATATTCTTAAAGACGGGTTAGGCAAGGAAGATACCAGCTCTCAATCTACAGTTCCCTCTTCTCCCTCCACCTTGAGGCTAACATCTCGTATCAAAACCTAAAACTATAAATCCAATTGGGGGCTTTCGTAGGTCACTCTAAAGTCCTCTAATTCTATCTCCTTCAAAGTTTATTTCCATATTTATTTGTACTCTACCCCATGATCTACATTCTCATCCACAAAATCAAATGTGATTCTTACCATTTGTTGACTGAGACAACAACAACTCGGATCTTACATATTCTCACAACAGATATTAAGATCTTAATTAGCCAAATCAAGAAGTAAATGAAGTACAAGGTTTAAAATCATCACAACTTATTCCAACATTAAAAACTAATACTTCACACAGCTTCCATCCAATACTTAATCACTTATCATTTTAAAGAAAAATATAAAGAAAAATACTAAGAATTCATGGAGAAAACACAACCACACTTAAGTTTTAAAGTAGAAATCATGCACACAAATTAGAAGTCTAGATTGAAACCAAATGTAGTCACAAAGATGAAAACTTATCTCAAATACTCTCCACCAAAGTCTTGAAGTTCTTTTGAATCTCTTCATTCACTTACAATACAAACTAAAACTTAAAATAATAAGAAAGTGGCGGTGGTGGCGGTGGCGTGTGGTGGTTGGCTTTGGATGGATCTTATGGATGATAATGATTTCTTCAATCAAAGTCTTCTTTTATAGTTTTCTAAAAGGTGCCTTGGTGTCTATTTAAAATATGTCCACATTCAATGAATCTTCTAGAAGTTGCCTCCTTTCAAAAGCTAATTGAATTATTTTTTGTATCTATTAACTCTTTCTCACGTTTTCACCAAAGGTTGCTTCGAACTCCTCTTCAAAAATTCATCCAAATTCATTGAATCATCCAGTAACTACTTCTGGCGCTTAAGCGGGAGGTACTTGGCTCTTAGGCGTTACTCTCTCTAGTTCACTAGTGTGTAAGCACCAGTTCTGGGCGCTTAGGCACCTCAGTTTGTTTTCACACCTTCTTCATTTTTGTTCCAAATCTGATCCTTTTCACTCCTTTCACTATTTTATCCATATTATTGTATCTGAAAGAAAAACACATAAATACCTTTCATTAAAGCGCAATATCTCAAACATATGTGTAAAAATATGTACATAACGACTATATATTTTAGGTGTATCATTGCCTCCTTTCAAAAGCCAATTGAATGTATTTTGGTGTCCATTAACCATATCCCACGTTTTCACCAAGAGTTGCTTCAAACACCTTATTATAAATTCATCCAAATTCATTGGATCATCAAGTAACTACCTCTAGAGCTTAAGCACGAGGTATGTGGAGCTTAGGCGTGGCCTTCTCAGTTTTCCTAGCACTTAAGCGCCAGTTCTGGGCTCTTAGATGCCACTGTTCTTTTGCACACCTTCTTCATTTTTGATCAAAATTTAATCATTTTTTACTCCTTTCACCATATTTCTTCCATTTTATTGTACCTGAAAGAAAAACACACAAATACCTTTCATTAAAGCGCAATATCCTTAAAAATAGGTATAAAAATGTGTATACTAATGCTATACATATTTTAGGTGTATCAATAAGCACACCAAATTGACAAGCTATTGATTTGTGGCCTTCATCCATGGACCATGACACAAACTTTCACACTATTTCATCTATGGCAATCCATGGCTCACTAACCATTGAATTGATCTTCATCATTGATGCACTCAATTGAAAGACTCTAGAGGGTTCCACCATCGCCTTTCGTGCCTATAGATAGATGGTCGCCACCCTCACAGACTGGCACACATAAGACAAAGTAGTTAGAAGAAGTGGGAAGTGATCTTGACTTTCTATATAGATAATTATTATGATGTATGTGATTATATGCTTAATTTCCTTAATAATAATTCTTACTTTGCAACAGTGCTAAAACTTGATCGCAAGCAAAAGCTAGGTAAATTTTTTACAATGAAGCAAATAAGAATAAAGTTATAATATTTAAATATGGGATACTGCGCATGTATTCATATCGTTATCAAGTAATATAAGACTTTTTACTAAGCTCTGAATACCGAACCCATAGTGAAAACTAAGAATATGCACTTTATAAAGTAGGAGAAATTAGATAACGAAATTTTACATAGCAAAATATTCTTAATTAAACTTAAGATGCTATAATAAGAATGAAAGTTTGATTCTTTTTGTAATTTTTGGATATATGAAAATAAAAGTAAACAACTAATCAACTTAACTAAATACTTGCAAGATGAAGGCAATATAAATAAAATATCTTTCCTTTTATCATGAATGAGTAATAAGTATAGAACTTTTATAGTGTAAGTATACTAATTGTGTTGTGCCAAATAGAAGCAATAATATTCTTTACTCGTACTAGAGATGCTATAATGAAAATTGGCTAATCTATAGTTTGAATAGTCTTGAAGACCGGTTTAGTAGGGAAGCTACTAGCTCTCATTCTAGAGTTCCCTCTTCTCCCTCCACCTGAAGGCTAACATCTCGTATCAAAACCTAAAACTATAAATCAAATTGGGGGCTTAAGCCTGTCACTCTAAAGTCCTCTAATTCTACACCCACGAAAGTTTATTTCCCTATTTATTTGCACCCAATCTCATGAACTACATTCTCATCCATGAAATCAAATGTGATTCTTACCATTTGTTGACAGAGGCAATACCATCTCGGATCTTACATGTTCTCACAATAGGTATTAACATCTTAATTGGCTAAATCAAGACGTAAATGAAGTACAAGGTTTCAAAACAACACAACTTCTTCCAACTTTGAAGTCTAATACTTCACACAACTTCCTTTCAATACTTAATCACTTATCATTTTAAGGAAAAAGTTAAAGAGAACTACTCAGAATCCATGGAGAAAACACAACCACACTTGAGTTTAAAGGAAGAAATCATGCACACAAATAAGAAATCTAAATTAGAACCAAATGTAGTCACATAGATAAACACTTATCTCAAATTCTCTCCACCAAATGTCTTAAAGAATCTTTTGAATTCTCTTCCTTCACTCACAATACAAACTAAAACTCAAAATAAAAGGAAAAGCGGTTGATGGTGGCGTCGTTGGTTACTTGGATAAATGATGGCTGTTTGTTGGGATTAGCTTGCCTCTCCCTTTGATGATCCAAGCCTTTTTTTTATAAAAATCCTAAAGGTGCCTTGGTGTCTCTTCAAAATGTTTCTTCATTCAATGAATCTTCTAGAAGTTGCCTCCTTTTCTAAGCCAATTAAATGAATTTTCGTGTCCATGGGCTATTTCCCACGTTTTTACCAAGGGTTGCTTCAAATGCCTCTTCAAAAAAATTCATCTAAATTCAAAGAATCATCAAAAAATAACTTTTGGTGCTTAAGCGTTAGGTACCTGGCACTTAGGCACGACTCTCTGTACATCTGACAAGTAAGCGCCAGTCATAGACGCTTACGCGCTTTAGCTCATTTTTTTGTTCCTTCTTTATTTTTTCTCCAAATTTAAACATTTTTCACTCCTTTTGCCATTTTTCATCCATTTGATTGTACCTGAAATAAAACACACAAATACCTTTCATAAAGCGCAATATCTCAAAAGTAGGTATAAATATGTGTATAAAAAGACTATATATTTTAGGTGTATCAAAATCCACCANCATCTCCACCAAAGTCTTGAAGTTCCTTTGAACCTCTTCATTCACTTACAATACAAACTAAAACTTAAAATAATAAGAAAGTGTCGGTGGTGGCGATGGCGTGTGGTGGTTGGCTCTGGATGGATCTTATGGATGATGATGATTTCTTCAATCAAAGTCTTCTTTTATAATTTTCTAAAAGGTGTCTTGGTGTTTCTTTAAAATGTGATCACATTCAATGAATCTTCTAGAAGTTGCCTCATTTCAAAAGCTAATTGAATTATTTTTTGTGTCCATTAACTCTTTCTCACGTTTTCACCAGTGGTTGCTTCGAACACCTCTTCAAAAATTCATCCAAATTCATTGAATCATCCAGTAACTACTTATAGCGCTTAAGCGGGAGGTACTTGGCTCTTAGGCGCAACTCTCTCCATTTCACTAGTGCGTAAGCACCAGTTCTTGGCGCTTAGGCACCTCAGTTCGTTTTCACACCTTCTTCATTTTTGTTCCAAATTTTATCCTTTTCACTCCTTTCACTATTTTCATCCATTTTATTGTATCTGAAAGAAAAACACACAAATACCTTTCATTAAAGCGCAATATCTCAAACATATGTGTAAAAATATGTACATAATGACTATATATTTTAGTTGTATCATTGCCTCCTTTCAAAAGCCAATTAAATGTATTTTGGTGTCCATTAACCATATCCCACGTTTTCACCAAGAGTTGCTTCAAACACCTTATCAAAAATTTGTCCAAATTCATTGGATCATCAAGTAACTACCTCTAGAGCTTAAGCGCGAGGTATGTGGAGCTTAGGCGCGGCCTTCTCAGTTTTCCTAGCACATGAACTCCATTTCTAGGCTCTTAGATGTCACTGTTGTCTTGCACACCTTCTTCATTTTTGTTCCAAATTTAATCCTTTTTTACTCCTTTCACCATATTTCTTCCATTTGATTGTACCTGAAAGAAAAACACACGAATACCTTTCATTAAAGCGCAATATCCTTAAAAATAGGTATAAAAATGTGTATGCTAATGCTATATATATTTTAGGTGTATCAATAAGCACACCAAATTGACAAGCTATTGATTTGTAGCTTTCATCCATAGATCAGGACACAAACTTTCACACTATTTCATCTATGGCAATCCATGGCTCACTAACCATTGAATTGATCTTCATCATTGATGCACTCAACTGAAAGACTCTAGAGGGTTCCACCATTGCCTTCTATGCCTATAAATAGATGGTCGCCACCCTCACAGAGTGGACACACATAAGACAAAGTAGTGAGAAGAAGTGGGAAGTGATCCCGGCTTTCTATATAGATAATTATTGCGATGTATGTGATTATATGCTTAATTTTCTTAATAACAATTCTTACTTTGCAACAGTGTCAAAAACTTGATCGCAAGCAAAAGCTAGGTAATTTTTTTACAATGAAGCAAATAAGAATAAAGTTATAATATTTAAATATGGGATACTGTGCATGTATTCACATAGTTATCAAGTAATATAAGACTTTTTACTAAGCTCTGAATACCGAACCCATAGTGAAAACTAACAATATGCACTTTATAAAATAGGAGAAATTAGATAACAAAGTTTTACATAGCAAAATATTCTTAATTAAACTCAAGATGCTATAATAAGAATGAAAGTTTGATTCTTTTTGTAATTTTTGGATATATGAAAATAAAAGTAAACAACTAATCAACTTAACTAAATACTTGCAAGATGAAGGCAATATAAATAAAATATCTTTCCTTTTATCATGAATGAGTAATAAGTATAGAACTTTTATAGTGTAAGTATACTAATTGTGTTGTGCCAAATAGAAGAAATAATATTCTTTACTCGTACTAGAGTTGCTATAATGAAAATTGGCTAATCTGTAGTTTGAATAGTTTGGAAGACCGGTTTAGTAGGGAAGATACTAGCTCTCACTCTAGAGTTCCCTCTTCTCCTTCCACCTAGAGGCTAACATCTCGTATCAAAACCTAAAACTATAAATCAAATTGGGGGCTTAAGCCTGTCACTCTAAATTCCTCTAATTCTACACCCATGAAAGTTTATTTCCCTATTTATTTGCACCCAATCTCATGAACTACAACCTCATCCATCAAATCAAATGTGATTCTTACCATTTGTTGACTGAGGCAATACCATCTCGCATCTTACATATTCTCACAATATGTATTAACATCTTAATTGGCCAAATCAAGACGTAAATGAAGTACAAGGTTTCAAAACAACACAACTTCTTCCAACTTTGAAGTCTAATACTTTACACAACTTCCTTTCAATACTTAATCAGTTATCATTTTAAGGAAAAAGTTAAAGAAAACTACTCAGAATCCATGGAGAAAACACAACCACACTTGAGTTTAAAGGAAGAAATCATCCACATAAATAAGAAATCTGAATTAGAACCAAATGTAGTCACAGAGATAAACACTTATCTCAAATTCCCTCCACCAAATGTCTTAAACAATCCTTTGAATTCTCTTCCTTCACTCATAATACAAACTAAAACTCAAAATAAAAACAAAAGTGGTTGATGGTGGCGTCGTTGGTTACTTGGATGAATGATGGTTGTTTGTTGGGATTAGCTTGCCTCTCCCTTTGATGATTCAAGCCTTTTTTATAAAAATCCTAAAGGTGCCTTGGTGTCTCTTCAAAATGTTTCCTCATTCAATGAATCTTCTAGAAGTTACCTCCTTTTCTAAGTCAATTGAATGAATTTTCGTGTCCATGGGCTATTTCCCACGTTTTTACCAAGGGTTGCTTCAAATGCCTCTTCAAAAAATTTCATCTAAATTCAAAGAATCATCAAAAAATAACTTCTTGTGCTTAAGCGTGAGGTACCTGGCACTTAGGCGCGACTCTCTGTACATCTAACAAGTAAGCGCCAGTCATAGGCGCTTACGCGCTTTAGTTCATTTTTTTGTTTCTTCTTTATTTTTGCTCCAAATTTAAACATTTTTCACTCCTTTTACCATTTTTCATCCATTTGATTGTACCTGAAATAAAACACACAAATAACTTTCATAAAGTGCAATATCTCAAAAGTAGGTATAAATATGTGTATAAAAAGACTATATATTTTAGGTGTATCAAAATCCACCAAACTTAAAATGTTACTTGTCCTCAAGTGACACTTCAATCTTTAAAAAATAAATAAGTAGATTATGTATATGAGTTTCTTTAGGAGTTNTAAATAAGTAGATTATGTAAATGAGTTTCTTTAGGAGTTTCTAAAATTTTGATGTAGAAATATAGTAGTCTAATTTAGAAAAAATATTAGTCAATGAGACCAACTTAGAGTATAGAAATTTTTAATGTTAAGAATTATGAAAATAAGAGTTTCTATCTAGTTCAGAAATATTATAGATTCTTCAAATATAGAATTTAGGCATTCTATAATCTCCTCTTAAAAATTTTTACTAAGCATAATTTTACTTACCATATTATATCCACATGCTTAAGAGTTTCTCAAGTCATATACTTTAGAAAGACTAGATGTGAAACCAATTTTTGATTAGGCACTAATCCTCAAGCTTCTCCTCCCTTTTTCAAATTTTCTTTTCTCTTTTTCTTTTTCTATCTCTTTTTTTTTCTTTTTCTTTTTTTTCTTTTTCAGGCAAGGATTACTATATCAAGATAGGCCTTTAATGATTTTGAATTTCACTTTTCCTTTCCTAAATCAAAATCATGATATAAATCTTTTACTTATAAATATAAAAATAATTTTAAAAATTATTTTTAATAAAATAAATTTAAGTTTTGAAAATAAAAGTCTAACTCTTCTACATTTTTCAAAAATACAATACCTTCTACTAAAGATAGTTACACTATACTTAGCATTTTCCACACTAAAATTTTTAAATCTAAGTTTTTCTTCAATACTATAAATTTTAACTAAATTCTCTTACTCATTTCTATATTTACTTCTCTATTATAACTTCATATACATGATCATTTTCTTTAAATCAAAATCAAATTTATTGAAAATACATTTGAGAACAAAAAAATTTGATGTCTTTTAAAAAAATTTTCATCCCTCCCAAACTTAAATTTTTAATAAAATAAAACATTTTAGTAGCATATATAAATAATGGCAGGAATGAAAACTAAAAATAATATGCTTGCAAGAATTTTTATATTCTAAATATGCAAGTACAAAAATTAAAAACAGGAGTAAGGATTAAATTGATAAAATTTTAGCTTACTTAACATATAGAGATTCATTGACTTCTATGCAGTGGAGTATAACATAAAAGCAAAAAAACCTACTAACAAACATACACAGCTACAACATAGAGAAAATAATATGGTAGTAAATTGAAAATTTTAAACATGCAGCTCTTAAGTAACAAGTTAGTTATATTCTAAACCATCCTAAGAGCCAGAATTAATCTCAACACCTATTAACTAACTACAATAAACAACACAATTATTACATTTACTACCAAAAGATATAATAACTACTCAAAAGCATAAAAACAACACAGAAGTGCCTAACATAACCAAAACATAATAAAAACTAACAGTCTCAACAAATATAACTCTAAACACAACAAAAAGTACAAAATAACTGCATCTTCAACAGTTCACACCAATACATAAACTAAAAATCAAAAAAACTATAGATCTGCACTAATCATCCTCATCCTCTGCATCACTCTCATCATTATGCTAAGTAGTTGCAAGCTCATATGATGGATATCTCGAATATCGAGGAAAAACAACATCTTGGTTACCTCTCATGAGGTTCTCCACAGCTAAGTTGTATTCTTCCTGATAATCACGACGTCTCCTCATGTATCCATCCATATGCTCTGCAAAATTTTCTAAATTTAATACCTTAGCTGCAGTGTAGTTAGCATTGTTCAAAATCCTCTACAATAGTTGTGACTGAGAATCAGATTCAGAAGTCTGGCCCTGTGATGTAGAAGCACGTGAAGTGGAAGCTCGAGATGTCGAAGCAGCAAAACTACTAAAAAATCCTCCTCTCCAGCCAAAAATGAAATGATGTGAATAATATTTCACATTTACACTGGTTATGGGCTTAAGAGGTTGTCAGACCTCTTCCCAGCTATCAAATTTAACTTCAGCCTGCTCGCATAAAGAAAAAATCAAGGATGTAAATCCGAAATCTTCTTTAGTAGCAATGACGACATAATTGGTAATAACATTATAAATCAGAGCTCCAATGTTGATGGGCCTAAAATTTTGGATACAATAGTTCAAAGTTGCTTGATCATGGGTCACTTTACTAGGATGATGGGTAGGCAGCAGACGAGTTGAAATGAAATAGTGTCATGCCTTTGTAGTGACATCCAACTTTGAAGTGGAAAAGTTAACTCTCCTTTCATTTATAATCTTTCAAAGCTCTATCCCAACAGTTAAGGATGAAATGATCTTGTTTAACTCCTCCTAATTAGGACTATGTTAAAAAAAAACATAAAGTGCTCGGGGGAAAATGATAAAACTAATTTATTACCTCAGATGAAAAAGGTATTGTCTTTCCCCTCACAATGACTTCTTCTTCTTTAGCCTCGGGAAGATTTACATAAAACTCCCGCACCACAGAAATCACTGCTACAGCAGAAAAATAACAAAAATAATCCCACTAGCTGAGAATAATCCGATTTTCTACAGCTCCTCCCAGACTTTTGAAACATCACTCAGGAATCAACTTTCTCAATTGCAGTGCATCACTATATCAATCTCGAGCTCTAGCACTCACAAACTTGCTTGAATCAAAATGGGACTTTCCCATACTCCTCTTCATTCTTGGTGTCATTTCTAAAAAATTATATAAAATTCACAATAAATTCCAAATTTAACTCCAAATCACTAAACTTAACTCCTAAAAGCTTAAACAACTAAATACATGTATTTTCCACAGATTTTTCTCAAAATTTCACCATGAATATTGATTTTCGGGTAGATCAAGAATGTGCTCAAAATACATGGTGAAAATCAAAAACATAAAAGTGAAGCTCTTACCTCAAGGATATCAAATCTAGTAATTTTTGCTCCAAACCACCAAGAAATCCTTAAAATAGGGTGTGCCCTAACTTCAAAATTATGAAAGATCGTGGAGGGAGACGATATCGAGGTGCAAAAATATAGTTTTTTTGAATCAAATTGCCATTTAAATCAGTTCACAAACCTGATTAGCCCTCCGTCTCTCGATTTATGCAGCACTTAAGTGCGGGGTCTTGGCACTTAGGTGCTACTGCACAAAATTTGATTTTTCTAATTTAAGTGAAGTGCACTCTTAGCCTAAGTCAACCAACCCTACATGGTCTCATAACCATATAATAACTATTTTCTTCCCTTTTAACTCTCCTCTTACTCAAGATTCACCAATCTTAACTAATTCTATTCAACGCAAAATAACACAAAATTTCACAGAAAAAAACACTTATATTCATTCACGAATTTTACAAATATTTTTAATAGATAGATTCTCAATCCAAATAGTCTTGGATGAGAAAATTCCTAAACACAAACATTAGACAATCATCCATTAATAACATACTTAACATTAGCAAACAAACACTAAACCATGAACTTAATTCCAATCACCATTTGGTGGAACGAATCCTAGCCTATCATTAGTCTTTCCTTTAGCATTTGGAATGTAAATTTGATAAAATGGACGGTGGTTAATAACTCTTGTTTAATCTTCTTCAATCCATTTATTCTTCAAATACATAGCCTTGTCCACTTCTTCTATAAAACTAGTATGGCTAAACTGCATCTTAAGTTGTCATTCCATGTGATCCATATGTGTGTTAACTTCCATCACTTTAGCTTCAATTAAAGGCATGTCAGCCTCAATTTTAGTGATTTTCTCTATTATCCCTTTGATACTAACGACTAGGAAACTGTTGTTTAACTCTTGCGCACTCTAATTAATAAACTTTTTTCTCATTGCCTCCTCCTTTTTCTTTAAATCACTCTTCCAAGATGACATCTTTCTACAACTCTCTCTTCGCACTTAAGATTTAGGGTTAGAATTGAATTGTGGTAAAAATTCTTACATAACCCTTTTATTTATAGGCTCCAAACTCTTATATAACCCCTAGGCATGTCCTAGAATTGCTCTTCCATGTTAAATCTAACGAAATCATAGTTAAAAATTCTAAAAGCCAAAATTCACACATGTTTTTTAACTGTCGTGCTTAAGCGTCAGATATTGGTGCTTACGTACTAGTGCTCAATTTAGCGCAGGTCAACTTAACATCCAAATACACATTTTAACATGTTTAAGTCATCTTTTAAGGTCTTAGAGTAATCACTAAATCATTATATAATCAAAATACTACCAAAATTTTCTAAATTAAACACAACAACATAACAATGAAAACAAACACACAGATAATTATGAGTCACCTCCAATAGAACGTTTGGTTTAACTTCGTCAGCCCAACGTAACAAGTGCTTATTCTGGTTGACCCAACATTATAAAATCACTTAATTTAAGTTGTTCACCTAAGAAGTAGGATTTCAGCCTATGACCTTTCACTTTAAATATTTTTTCAGTTTTAGGATCTTTAATATTCATAGCTTCATAGGGATAAACTTTCATCACAGCAAATGGGCCCATCCACGTGTAGTTAAGTTTGTCTAGAAATAGTCTTAATCTTGCATTATAAGGAAAAACTTGTTACCCCGGCTGAAAATTTTTAGTAAGAATCCTCCGATCATGTCACGTCTTCATCTTTTCTTTATAAATCTTAGCACTTTCGTGAGATTCATTCCTTATCTCTTCAAGCTCATACAATTGCAATAGTCTTTTTTCACCAGCATCCTTTAAGTTGTAATTAAATTCTTTAATAGCCAATATGCTTTATGCTCAAGTTCCACTGGTAAGTGAAAAGCTTTCCCAAATATTAACTTATGTAGGGACATTACTATAAGAGTTTTGTATGCTGTCTTATAAGCCCATAAAACATATCAAGTTTGACTGACCAATCCATTTTGGTTGGATTTATAGATTTTTCCAATTTTCTTTTTATTTCACAATTAGATAATTCAGTCAAACCACTTGTATGAGGATGATAAGCAGTAGCTATTGTATGGTTAATATGATATTTCTGTAATAACTTCTTCATTATTGTATTTCTGAAATGACTTCCCCAGTCAGTTATGATTTTTCTCGGCATCTGAAATCTACAAAATATATTTGTTCATAAAAGCTTTGCAACACTTTGAGCACCACATCGAGGTAAAACAAAAACTTTTATCCATTTGGATACATAATCTACTTCTAACAATATATATAAATTCCCGAAAGATGGTATAAATGGTCCTATGAAATCTAATCCCCAAACATCAAATATCTCAACTTCTAACACATAATTGAGGGGCATGTCATTCCTCCTAGAAATATTGACCACTCATTGATATTGATCACAAGTTCTAATATAAGTGTTAACATCTCTAAAGATTGCAGTCCAAAAAAATCCAGATTCCAAAATTTTGTATGTTGTTTTATCAGCACCAAAATGTCCCCAAAAATCAGAATTATGACATTTTTGGATAATTTCATAAGTTTCATCTAAAGACACACATCTTCAAACAATTAGATCATTTGCTTGTTTATATAAAAATAGGTCATCCCAAAAATAAGTTTTAGCTTCATATAAAAATTTCATCTTGTGTTGGTATGTCATTTCTTATAGCATAATAGTACTAACAATGAAATTCACAATATCGGCATACCATGGAACACCCTACTCATTGACATTGAACTATTCTTCATCTAGAAAATGTTCATTAATCTCTTTTTTAAAACAGAATGGTTTCACTAATTCAAGCCTGAACAGATGATCAACAATTTGATTCTCAGCTCCCTTCCTATTTACTATCACAAAATCAAATTATTACAAAAGATGAATCCATCTTAAAAGTCTTTGTTTTACATCTTTTTTTTTCATTAAATACTTAATAGTAGAATGATTTGTATGCACAGTACATTTAATTTTAATTAAGTATGATCTAAATTTATCAAAAGCATATACTACTGCTAATATCTCTTTCTCAGTTGTGGGTATAGTTAATTTGAGCTTCATTAAGAGTTATACTAGCATAGAAGAAAACTCTGAAAATCCTATCATGTTTTAGTCCTAAAACAGCTCCAATAGCACAATCACTAGCATAACACATTAGTTCAAAAGGGTTTTCCCAATCTGGTGAAATAATAATTGATGCAGTGACTAAATTTTTTTAATAATTCAAAAGCTTTTGAGCACTCTTTGTCAAAATTAAAAATTACATCTTTTTCAAGTAAATGACATAGAAGCTTAGCAATTTTTGAAAATTCTTTAATATACCGCCGCTAGAATCCAGCATGTCTTAAAAAACTCCAAGTTTCCTTCACACTTGTTGGTTAAGTTAAATTAGCGATCACTTGAATTTTTGCACGGTCTACTTTCATACCATTTTCTAAAATTTGATGTTCCAAAACTATTATTCCTACTACCATAAATTGGCATTTTCCCAGTTAAGGACTAAATTTGTTTCTTCGCGACGCTTAAGAACTTTTGAAAAATGTTCTAAACATGATTCAAATGAAGTTCCAAACACTGAAAAATCATCTATAAAACCTCAATCCCTTTTTCAATTAAATCAATAAAAGTAGCCATCATTCATCTTTGAAATGTAGCAGGTGCATTACATAAACCAAAGGTCATTCTTCTAAAAGCAAATGTAACATAAGGACTGGTAAAAGTTATTTTCTCTTGATCCTTAGGAGCAATTTGTATTTAGTGATAACCAGTATCCATCCAGAAAACAAAAGTATTTATGCCCAGCTAGTCTATCCAACATTTGATCTAGAAAGTGAAAAATGATCTTTTCTAGTGGCGAGATATTGGTTATCACTACCCAGCTGGGTTTGCATTTCCCTTCTGAATGAATTCTATGCATACAAATTGAAGGACTAATTTCTTCTATATCAGTAATTGTCAATCCAAAAGCTTTCTTATAACTCTTTAAGTTTTTCATCAAATTCTCTTCTTCTCCTATAATTAATTTTGAGGAAATTATAATAGGTAATGTTGAGGAATCACTTAAGAAGGCATACTTCAATTATTCAGGAAGTAACTTAACTCAAGCTCAGGAGGTTTTTCAATTGATGGACAAAAAGATTTATCTTTTTCAATCATGTCCAAAACTTCAAAACTTTCTCAAACATAATTTGAATCTTTCTTATATAAATCTTCATATTGGTCCAATTCATGTTCTTGTTTGTGTTCCAACTCTTTCATTTCATTTTTCTCTTCATAAGTTGTTTTAAATGGCATTCACTTGAATATCTTATCACATCCATTCTATAGCATTCGTCATATTTACCTTTTGTAGGGTATTTCATTTATTTGAAAATATTAAATGTAATTATTTGATCATTCACATGGATATCTAATTCTCCTTTGTGCACATCTATCATTGCTCTTCCTGTCGCTAGGAAAGGTCTCTCCAAAATGATAGTTATCTCCTTATCTTCTTGTTGACCTCATTTTTGGTTGAGGTTTAGTTTTCCATTATTAGTAGCCTAGGATCTAGCCATAGGACTTTCTTATTGACAATTCTTAGAAAACTAGAAAGGAACCCTCACCATTATAAATTTTAAACACCTCTTTGCTCAACTTGAAGTTTCACATATTAGTCCCAACCTCTAGCACTTAGTAGGTGGGGCCAGTATAAGGGAGCTCAAGATGAATTCCCATAGAAGTGATTGACCTTAGGGTTGACTTTGGGTGTTGTTTTGGAGCTTGTTCACTCACTACACTCACTATCACATATAATCACTCACAACCCTAAATCCAAAATTATTGACTTTGATCCCTTGATCTTTTGGGAGACTCATGTAGATGATCCCCTAAACCCATTAGCCCTTGGCTAATGTTTAGCTAAGACCAGTACATAGAGGACCCAAATGAGGATTCCATTGGTCCATAGCTCATATATGGTGGTTGACACCCCGATTCTACAAAAAATATTCAATTTGACTTTTTACCTCCAAACCTACCCAAATTACCTAAATACCCCCAAATCTTAAATTTGGCCAAAAATCCAAATTGCACCAAAAAATACCCAAGTTTTTTCAAAAATCATTTCAAATCATTTCAAAATACCCAAATTACCCAAAACCAAAAAAAATCCAAATTTACCAAAATACCCCAAAAATTTCTAAAATTACAAAAATACCCTTGGCACCCCAAACTTTTCCAAAACCTCCAAAATCACTCAAAATGTTTCCAAAACCAATTTGGACCCTCCAATTGAGCCCAAGTTTTCCAGTTTGACAACTTTGACCAAAATCCCCATATTGCCTTTAAGGGCCTAATTTCCCCAAATTCACCTTAAATGTCCATTAATTTGGTTCAAATTTCTATCAATTTCAATTCTAAACTCAAATTAACCTTTCATATGACCAATATAAACAAATACAAGCCTAATTGACTTATTCTTTGAGCTCAAATTTGATCCAATTCAAAACCCCAATTTTGGTCTTTTGACTTAATCCCACCAAATTGAACCCCATAGCCTTCTCAATTTACCCCAATTTGAATCCTAAACTATTTATAACAATCATACACATCAAATTTAACTTTAAATTGGCCTTGGTGAAGCCTCAATTTCATTTAATTTTAATACAAATCCAAAAATCCCCAAATTTGCCCCAAATTGGATGTCTCCAAATTCCACAAAATTGAATGCCTTAACCCTAAAATTGACACCCAATTTATATTGAAAACTCATTATGAAATTCCTATAGACCATTTTCAATAATAAATTTGAACCTTGCCCAACCTTAGCCCAATCTAGACCCAAGTTTATTCCAACATGCCCAAATTGACCAAAAGCCCAAAATCCTTCAAATTGAGCTTCCAATTGAACTCAAAATCATTTCAATCCTTCACCAAAAATCTTCATAACAATCATCTACACAATATCGATCAGTTAATTAGGCTAAAAGTCATGGCTAGCCTAACTCAAACCTAATTTTAAGTCATTTGGACCCAAATTGGACCCATGCAGGGATTTCACCCCATGTCTTGCCTAAACTCAAATATCTCTTTCATCATTGCTTACCCTTAAGGGTTAGCCATCATTAAGAACTCCCTGACCTCCCTGAGCTAAGAAGTGACTGAACCTAGCCAGCCATGTCCTTAACCACCAGAAACAACTCGCCCAAGAGAGTCCCAAGTGACCAAAACCCAAAATTGAACCTACCTGACGTAGCTAACTCCCATTGACCATTAGAGCCTTTCTTCCCTCCACCTCAACAAGATTTAGCACCCAACTCCAAGCCCTGAGCTCCACCAGGAAGCCATGGCTTTAAATGGAGCTCTCCATGGCTAAATAAGTATTGCTTGAAACCTTAATGAAACTTTGCCAAAATCTCACCAAAGCTTCTCCAAACCACCCCAAGTGCAATCCCCTTGCTCTTAGCCACTAATTGCCACCCCACAGAGCCAATTTCTTCACTGAAATTTGCCCAAAAACCAGAATAGATCTCTCCAAACATCCATAGTGAACCAAACTTCAATAAATTGTGCACACACCATCCCCACAGTGAAAGAAGTTGATTCCCAACAAAAGCCCCATCTCAAACTGCATCTAACCTAGCTCTAGACTAACACCTGAAATCGAGCTTGATCAAATTCATGCTTAGACCATTCACTAAGGCTTGGTACTACATCTGAAGGTTTGTTGGGACTAATCAAAGCTACCACAATAATCTGATTGAGGCCTCCCCTCTCAGACAAAGGTATTGAACTCCAACCCTAAACCAAGCTTGTTTCGACCCTCCATATGTATTTAGTGTCTTTCATACTGTATAAACCATATAGATTTGTTTTTCATGAGTAGATGAAGGTTTAGGAACAAACCCCACACAATTTGGTTGAGTCTAGGCCAAGATATTAAGTTTTTAGTGTGAACGGCTCACGGGTTAGGTCACTTGGGGACGATAACGGAGAGCCGTCTGATCACGCATGTATCCAATTGGATGGAGGAGATCAAGCCACACAGATCCATGGTGCATAAAGTGCGGTTTGTGTGGTAGCTGAGGGGGACGGCGACGTCAAATGGTGAAGCGCTGCGTGTTCTTTTGGAGCTGCCTAATATCTAGTCAGTGTCTCATGGATAAGTAGAAAAATAGGGATTTTTGAATTATTTTAAATGTTTAAACTTCAAAAATCATATATTTCTTTAAAAAAATTAAAAAAATAAAAGAAAAATATTCTCTTGATCAGTGAATAGAGGAAAATAATGTAGATTAAAAATAAAAATTATTTTCTCACTCCCTGATTTTTAATTAATTAAATACCCTCTGTGGTATTTTAATTCTCCATGGCTTAAAACATTTCAGCATGGCTTGAAATTTTGAGGGTTTGTTCCTCATGACGGGGGCCATGTCTTCTGATTTTTCCAAGGTCAGAGGGAACCTCTATGCTTATAACCCTAATTTTCAAGCTAAGGTGACCATTTTAGCTTATTTTAATTATATAAACCAAAATACCACTTTAAAATTATGAGAAAAATTTTAATAGGTTTCTTGTGATAACAGAAATCTAGGAAAAAATATTGTGATGCTTTGAATCATTTTGTGATTTTTTATACTTATTTAAATGTAAATACCTTGTATTAATTTGTGTAAATTAAATAAATATAAAAAAAAATAACAAAAATTAATTCCACGTTATTCATAAAAATCATGTCCACCCACTGTAAAAATATCAAAATTATTTGACTTAGACTAGGCTCTAAAATGGATTTCTCAAGGAAAGCTTGTTTTTTGTATAAAAATAATTATATTAAACTAAAAAATGCTTAGAAAATTATGAAAGTTATTTTTCTGAGTTCCTTGTGATCAGGGACATTTTATAAAAATAAACCCCATTTTTTTGAAAATATTTCAATTTTAAAATATATTTTTAATTAAAAATAATTAAAATAATCAATTTTTTTTAAAAGTACAAAAATGATTCAAAATGAGTGGGAATGTCCCTTGGTCACTTAGAATTCATTAGGACATTTTTCCTAATTTTTCTAAGATAAAAATAAATTTTAAAGTTTTAAAAATGAATTTTTCATATCTTCACACTAAAATAATGAAATAAATTAAAAATCACAAAAATATAAAATTTGATTCTCTCAGTTTTTTGAACTAAGAGGAGTCTAATAAAAGTATAAAAATAATTTTTGTAATTAAAACACTGTTTTCTATTTAAATAAATCTTGAAAATTGATCTAAAATTAAATAATAAAAATAGAAATTTGAATAAAAAATTATGAAGTTTTGCCTAAGTTTTTATGTGACCTTAGGAAACTTCTAATAATTTTTACATAAATATAAATTTTATTTTGGATGATTAAATAAATTAACTTTTGAAAATCTTATTTTCTAAATTTAAATAATTATATAAATTAAATTAAATTTTAAAAATCCACATATTCTGCTCTGATACTTTAATTACCTCATAGATATGACACTCTAACCTTCAAAGTCATTTAGTGAGTTAGGAAGTGAAGTACCCCAAGGGCAAAGTGGTAATTTTAGACTTTGGTGCCTTAATAAAAAATTTAAGATTAACTAGGGATAAATAGGTAACTTTGATCCTAATAAACATGTTTGAATGATTGAAATAGAATGGGATTAAAAGGAAGAAACTCACCCACCACCTTTGTACAACACCAATAGAAAATAATCTCCCCCAATGTTCATGACTTGGAAGTCAACTAATATCAAAAGTTTCTTAAGTGAGAAGCTTAAGCTAAAAAGATTATAATTTACTTTCCTTAAGCCCAAAATTGATGATAATGTGATCTTTAAATGAAAATACATGTTACTTAAACTAAAATCTTAACCTTCACCAAGTTCCTCATTATGATTGCTAAGGGCTTGATAGTGACCTAGACCGATATCTAAGCTCAAATTGATTTGATTTAGAAGATAATTGGGTTTATAATCAATATCTTTAAGGGCTCAAAGTCTAAACTTACTTATGCGCATTACAATCTCAAATGACTTAAACTTACCTTAAGGGTACACACCCACATAAAACTTAAGTGAAACATCAATTGACTAATTGAGTATCCTATCCTCAGGATAATTAAATTATCAAGTTTCACTAAGTAACGGGGTAGTCACACTCAACCTCGGATAATTATTGGAACATTATGATAAGATCAAAATGAAATCGGGATATTTCAAGAGATATTCAAAGTGATATAGGGTCACACCTTGAACATTTTGAAACCTATTGGATATTCTGAAGAACAAATTGGACTTGCAATATTTTGTTCTAAAATTATCCACTAGGATCTTCTGAGATTCAACTAAATCATAACTTGGAGTTTGGTAGTTAAACATTCATCTACTCATGCAATTTAAATTCTTTGCAATATTATCTACATATCTTGCAAGTACTGACCTTTCAGGTGTTAAAATGAGAAGACTCGTCAGGTACGCTTTTACAGTTTACAGTACCGTTGTCTCTTTTACTTTCCGCACTATACTTTCATTTATAAAACTTGCATGTTAAACAATGATGTCACCCTGCATGAAAACCTAAAACAGCTAGGATAGCCACAAAACCAAAACCAAAACTAAAATCAACCAAAATAAAATTCACCGCCACAACTTCCAAAATATAAGACAACTCAAAATTTAATCACAAACATCACACAAACAACAATTGTAACTAATTTAAGACGTCTCTATCGGATGATCGGAAATCCCTTGGAAGAGGTAGCCTACGGTTGCTAACGAGACTTTTCACAGTCTAAATGAAAGTATGGAACTCATTAAGTTGAGTTTAGTAAATTCATTTAGACTAAATGAATCCGATAGAAAATAGTGGTACCGGAATGAGGGAACCATAGGATTCTAACCGGTGCCACTCTAATCAACTTTAACATCCCTCATAATATCTACATGACCATAATCATAAGGCCATCTGATTTGACATCATAACTTGACACATTAGAAAACTTAAACGCATCATGCCAAGGAGCTTGGGGCTAGCACGGTTGGCAGCACGGCTATCTTCAAACAACAAAACCTGTCTACATCGCTAAATCATTCCTTCCTTAGAATTAAACAACCAAGCCATAGTACGTCAAGGTGGTTTGCTTATGTAACATAAATTCTCAACTCATCTTTAGGCCTTTGTATTGCTCTGTTGTACAATCTAAGCCATAACTTATCTTAGGATTCCGAGGTTGTCATTCGCCACGACCTAAATCCTTATATCTTCCAAGCTATTTGTGTGATCGTTTCACACAAATGTAAGCCCTAAATTAATAAAATTGGAAGGATGAAACATTTAAATATTTCTCCTCAAAATCNTTTAAGATTCTGAGGTTGTCATTCGTCACAACCTAAATCCTTATATTTTCCAGGCATTTGTGTGATCGTTTCACACAAATGTAAGTCCTAAATTAATAAAATTGGCAGGATGAAACATTTAAATATTTCTCCTCAAAATCAAAGCCAAACATTAGGATAGCTTGTGAAGTCACCGAGGTTCTCCCCCGGATCTATGACATCCCCTAGTTCTTCTTCCTTTGGATTCTACAAAATGTTCCAAACTTGAACCATTCCCCTTTCACACCTCTTTGTCCGATTTTGCTGAAAATTTCTATCCTTTTGACCTCTTTGAAGATAATATTTTCTTAATTTTTATCGAGAGTTTCCTTAGGTGACTTCAATTATCTAAGATGTAATTAACTATAGGGGTTTGCCCTTATAGGAAGCTTGTCTTAACCCAGCTTAATATAAACCTTATTTAATTCTTCATATTAAATAGTTGAGTTTATCGGTAAATAAAATGATTTCATAGACCAAACGGATGTCATATATTTCTTAGTTTATTTGATCAAGCCTCATCCTCAAGTTTTATGTTTATCCTTTGGGATAGTTACANTCAAAATCAAAGCCAAACATTAGGATAGCTTGGAAAGTCACCGAGGTTCTCCCCCGGATCTATGACATCCCCTAGTTCTTCCTCCTTTGGATTCTACAAAATGTTCCAAACTTGAACCATTCCCCTTTCACACCTCTTTGTCCGATTTTGTTGAAAATTTATATCCTTTTGACCTCTTTGAGGATAATATTTTCTTAATTTTTGTCGAGAGTTTTCATAGGTGGCTTCAGTTATCTAAGATGTAATTAACTATAGGAGCTTGCCCTTATAGGAAGCTTGTCTTAACCCAGCTTAATATAAACCCTATTTAATTCTTCATATTAAATAGGAGAGTTTGTCGGTAAATAAAATGGTTTCATAGACCAAACGGATGTCATATATTTCTTAATTTATTTGATCGAGCCTCATCCTCAAGTTTTATGTTTATCCTTCGAGATAGTTACAGGGTTTGAGGTCTAGTACTCTTTCATTTAAACTATGAAAAATATGGGGTCAATTTGATTTCATATTTTTCTAAATTATATGTATATGTATCTTAAATGTCTTTCTGAAGCGGGCATTGAGATTTCAATTCCAGTGACCGACGGCTTCTAATGGGCAACTCCTCAACCAAAAATAGTGTCGACACTTCCTTCATATCTAGCACAATGAAATCAACAAGAAAGATAAATTGATCCATTTTCACTAGGACATCTTCTATTACTCCTTTAGGATAGGTTATTAAATGATATGCTAACTTTAGAGTTACAGTAATTAGGGATATTTCTCCTAATCTTAATTTTTTAAATATTTATAATGGCATAAGGTTGATGCTTGCACCTAAATCACATAAAACTTTCCCATAAATTTGTCTCTTATTATATATGAAATTGTAAAGCTACTAGGATCTTTAAGCTTCTTAAGAAGCTTTTTCTGAATTATAGCTCTACACTCCTCACTAAGTGCAGTAGTCTCGTTATCTTCAAACTTCCTTTTTTTGTTAAGAATATCCTTCATAAGTGTCACATAGCTTGACATTTGTTCTAAGGCTTCAACAAATGGAATATTAATTGTAAGCTTCTTAAATATTTCAAAAAATTTTAAAAAATGTTTATTCAACTTTTGTTGTCGGAGCCTCTGAGTAAATGGAGGTGGTGGTTTTCTAAGCCAACTTTAAGTGGAGAAATAAGTCTCTCTAAAACTTTTGGAGCGTCCTCTTCTGGTTTCAATCTTCTCTCTCTACTTCAGTTTCTTTTGGAACCCTACCTTCTAATTCTCTTCCACTTCTAAGTTAAACCGCTTTTACTTGCTCTTTATTCTGGTCTTTTGGATTTACTTCTATATTACTATGAAGTTTTCCATAGGATCTATTACTAAATGAATTTGTTATTTTTCTCAACTGATTCTCAATATTTCTAATTGTAGCTCCTTGACATTGTAACTAATTTCACATTTGTAACACCACTTCTTCTATAGACAACATCTTCTCCTTAAATTGTGGATTACTTTTAAAACCTAGAGGACAAGTAGGTCTATATATTCTATTTCCTTGGTTGTTCTAATTTCCCAATGATTTTATTTAATTTTTCCCCCATTACTGATTATTACCATACGAAGTATTATTGCAGTTAAAGTTGGGATGGTTCTTCCAATCTGGGTTATAATACTTTGAATATGGGTTATTCTGCTAGTTGTTTATGGCATTCAAAGTTTCTAATGATGCTTAAGAATATACCATTTGGCATAATGAATTCTCTTTAATCATTGCAATTGGTTGAGAAAAATTCATTCCAAATTAGTCTAACTTCCTTGAAATTGCAACAATTTGATTTGCTAACATATCAAAAGCATCAGTTTCTTGAATGTTTGTTACTTTCTTAAGATTTACCCTTTCAGAAGACTATTGAAAATTATTTTTAGTCATTTCTTCAATTAAAGAATAAGCGTCATTAAATGGTTTCAACATTAATGAACCACCAGCGGTGGCATCGATAATAGATCTAAGAAATCCAGGTAATCCATTATAAAAGGCTTGAATTATTAACAAATCTCGTATAACATTGTGTGGACACTTTCTTAAGAGTTCTTTAAATCATTCTCATGCTTCATAAATAGATTTCCCTTCAAATTGGCAAAAAGATGTAATATTATTTCTAAGCTTCACAATTTTGTATGGTGGAAAATATTTAGCAAGGAATTTCTTTGCTAAATCACCCCAAGTTTTGATAGATCCAGGTGATAACAAATGTAACCATATCTTAGCGTTATCCCTTAGTGAGAAAGGAATTAATCTGAGTCTTATAACATCATCTGATTCACCAACATACATAAATGTAGCTCACAATTCTAGAAAGTTGGCAAGATGTAAATTTGGATCTTCAGTTAGTGTTCCCTCAAACTGAATATTTTATACTATTTAGATAATAACAGGTTGAAGCTCAAATGAATTACCCATTACAGTGAGTTTTTGAATACTACAATGAAGCTCATCCACCGTTGGGTTTGCATAATCTCTTAAAGGTCTAAGATCTTCAACATTTTGATTATTTTGATTTGTGATTTCTCGAAATTTTTCAGTAACTTTTATTTTTTTTTTTAATTTTTCTAATGGTTCTTTCTAATTCAGAATCGTAAGGCACAAGTCCTGCGGAACTTGAACTATGCATACATTACAATAAAATACATAAAATAAAAAAATAAAATAAAATAAAGACACACAAACAAGAACTTAATATAAAAGCAACATTACAATATTCCTATAATAAATCTTCAAGTATAAATAAGACCTTATAAAAACAAAGATTTTTCTTTCTAAAAACCTCTTTGAAAATTTTGTAATTCTCCCCGGCAAGAGTGCCAAAAACTTGATCCCGACTTTCTATATTGATATTTATTGCAATGTATGTGATTATATGCTTAATTTCCTTGATAATATTTCTTAATTTGCAACAGTGCCAAAAACTTGATCTCAAGCAGAAGCTACGTAAATTCTTTACTATGAAGTAAATAAGAATAAAGTTATAATATTTAAATATGGGATACTACGCAAGTATATGTATTGTTATCAAGTAATATAGGACTTTTTCATTAAGCCCAAATATCGTACCCACGGGGAAAACTGGTAATAAGCACTTTATAAAGCAGGATAAATTAGATAACAAAATTTTAATTATAAAAATATTCTTACTTAACCTTAAGATGCTATAATAGGAATGAAAGTTTGATTCTTTTTCTAACTTTTGGATATATGAAAATAAAAGTAAACAACTAATCAAATTAACTAAACACTTGCATGATGAAGATAATGTAAATAAAATATCTTTTTCCTTATCATGAATTAAGTATAGAACTTATGTTGTGCAAGCATACTAATTGTGTTGTGTCAAATAAGAGCAATATTATTCCTTACCCTTACTAGAGATGTTATAAACAATATTGGTTAATCTATAGTTTGAATAGTCTTGAAGACCAGTTTGGTAGGGAAGATACTAGCTCTCACTCTAGAGTTCCCTCTTCTCCCTCTACCTTGGGGCTAACATCTCGTATCAAAACCTAAAACTATAAATCAAATTAAGAGCTTTAGTCTGTCACTCTAAAGTCCTCTAATTCTACACCCATGAAAGTTTATTTCCCTATTTATGTGCACTCAACCCCATGAACTACATTCTCATCCATGAAATTAAATGCGACTCTTACCATTTGTTGACTAAGACAATACCATCTTAGGTCTTACATGCTCTCACAACATGTATTAACATCTTAATAAGCATAATAAAAAAGTAAATGAAGTATAAGGTTTTAAATCATCACAAGTTCTTCAAACATTGAAGTCTAATACTTCACACAACTTCCTTTCAATACTTAATAACTTACCTTTTTAAGGAAAAAGATAAGGAAAACTACTAATAATCCATGGAGAAAACACAACCACACTTGACTTTAAAGGTAGAAATCATGCACATAAACAAGAAATCTAAATTAAAACTAAATGTAGTCAATAAGATAAACACTTATCTCAAATTCTCTCCACCAAATTTCTTGAAGTTTCTTTGAATTCTCTTCCTTCACTCATAATACAATCTAAAACTCAAAAAAAAAAAAAAAGTAGTCGGTGGCGGCGGCGACAGTTACATGGCTGGATGATGGCTGTTGGTGAGGATTGGATCACCTCTCCCTTTGATGATCTAAGTATTTTTTATAAAAATAAAAAAAAGGTGCCTTGGTGTCTCTTCAAAATTTGTCTCCATTCAATGAATCTTCTAGAAGTTGCCTCCTTTCAAAAGCCAATTGAATGAATTTTCATGTCCATGGGCTATTTCCTACATTTTTACCAAGGATTGCTTCAAACACCTCTTAAAAAAAAATTCATCTAAATTCAATGAATCATCAAATAACTACTTCTGGCGCTTAAAGATGAGGTACCTAGTGCGAAGGTATGGTTCTCTTTGTATAACTGACACGTTAGCACCAGGCCTGGGCGCTTAAGCGCTTCAGTTCATTTTTTTGTACCTTCTTTATTTTTGCTGCAAATATGTTCCTTTTCACTCCTTTTAATATTTTTCATCCATTTGATTGTACCTGAAAGAAAAACACACAAATACCTTTCATTAAAGTGCAATGTCTCAAAAAAAGGTATAAAAATGTGTATAAAAAGACTATATATTTTAGATGTATCAGAAAAAAGTTTGCAGCAAGCCTACTCCTCCTCTCTAGCTAAGCCTCTTCTTCCCCTGTGGTAAACTCCACCACTTACTCTTTTTAATGTTTTTAAAAAAATATTTTCGTAAGTCTATCTAGGCTAGGTTAACTAAATTTCCTTAGATTAGGCCTGGGTTCGGATTTGAGTCAGTTTGACCCAAACCTAGCCTAACCATTCACTTAACCAAAACCTAGCTCACTTTTTAACCTAAAACCTAGATATAACCCAACCCAGGTCTAGCTCAAACCCTAACCTAAACCTTAGACCGGAACCGACCTAGGTCTAGCTCAAAGCCTAGACTAAACTCTAGATCTGACCTAAATTTGGTCTAGCTAAAGCTTAGCTTAAACCATAATCTAAACCTGAGACATGATTTGACACTGATCTAACCTAAACCCAAATAAAATCTAAGCCAAAATGGATTAACATAGCTTAACCAGGGTAAAACCTAAAGCAAAACTAATCCAACCAAGGTTGACTTAACTCAACTCACATCAAACCTAAAGAAAACCTTACCCAACAGGGTCAACCCTGCCTAATCTTGGTCAAACATAAAAAAATAAACCAATTCTAAGTCAACTCGGGTCAAACCCAAATTAAGCCTAACCCAACCCATGTCAACCCAAACTAGCAAAGATCAAACCAAAATCAAAACTAAGCTGATATCGGGCAACCCAACTTAACTCGAAACCAACCGTACTTAACTTAGGACAAACCAAAATTAACTGATTCTGATTCTCTTTATGTATGTTAAAGCGATGTATGTGATTATATTCTTAATTCTTCTTTACTTATATTTCTTACTTTGCAATGGTGCCAAAAACTTATTCCTGAGCAAAAGCTAAGTAAAATCTTGACTTTGAAGCGAATAAGAATACACTTATAATATTTAAATATGGAATACCACGCAAGTATACGTAACGTTATCAACTAATATAGGACTTTTTTATTATGCCACAAATATCAAACCCACAGGAAAAAAATACAATATCCAACTAAAATCAGAAGAAATTAGATAACAAAATTCTACTTGGTAAAATATTCTTACTTAAACTCTAGAAGCTATAATAGGAATGAAAGTTTGATTCTTTTTGTAATTTTTGACAATTAAAAGTAAAGTAAACAACCAATTAACTTAACTAGATATTTGCAAGATAAAGGCAATGGAAATAAAATATCTTTTTTCTTTGTAATGAATAAAAAACGAGTACTGGAGTTCTGTTGTGGAAGTATTCTAATTGTGTTGTGCAAAATTAGTGCCTTAATATTCTTTAGCTTTACTAGAGAGACTAGCTCTCACTCTAGAGTTCCCTCTTCTCCCTCCACCTGGGGGCTAACATCTTGTATAAAAACCTAAAACTATAAATAAAATTGGGGGCTTTAGTCAGTCAATTTAAAATCCTCTAATTCTACACCTTTCAAAGTTTATTTTTCTATTTATTTACACTCAACCCCATGAACTACATTCTCATCCATGAAATCAAATGTGGTTCTTATCATTTGTTGACTGAGACAATATTATCTCATATCTTACATGTTCTCACAATGGGTATTAATATCTTAACTGACCAAATGAAGAAGTAAATGAAGTACAAGATTTAAAATTATCACAACTTCTTCAAGCGTTAAAGACTAACACTTCACACAACTTCCATCTAATACTTAATCATTTTTCATTTTAAGGAAAAAGATAAAGAAAACTACTCAAATTTTATGAAGAAAACACAACAACACTTGAGTTTGCAAGTAGAAATCATGCACACAAACAAGAAGTCTAAATTAAATCCAAATGTAGTCATAAAGATAGAAATTTATCTCAAAATCCTCTCCGCCAAAGTCTTGAAGTTCCTTTAAACCTCTTCATTCACTTACAATACAAACTACAACTTAAAATAAAAAGAAAAATAGGTGGCAATGGATGCGATAGACGGCGGCGGCGGTGGTGTGTGGTGGTTGGCTCTAAATTGATCACATGGATGATGATTTTGTCAATCTAAGACTTCTTTTATAATTTTCCAAAACGTGCCTTGGTATCTCTTCAAAAGGTGTCCCCATTCAAAGAATATTTTATAAGTTGCCTCCTCTCAAATGCCACTTGAATGAATTTTTGTGATATTAACTAATTCCCACGTTTTCACCAAGGGTTGCTTTAAAATTTTCTTCAAAAAATCTTCCAAATTCAATGAATGATTAAGTAACTAATTTTGGTGCTTAAGCGCAGGGTACCTAGTTGTTAGGCGCGGCTCTCTCTGTTTAACTGGAGCGTAAGCACCAGTCCTGGGCACTGAGGCGCCTTAGTTCATTTTCACACCTTTTTTATTTTTGCTCCAAATTTTATCATTTTTCACTCCTTTTACTANTTACAAGGTTTGAGGTATAGTGCTCTTTCATTTAAACTATGAAAAATATGGGGTCAATTTGATTTCACAATTTTCTAAATTATATGTATATGTATCTTAAATGTCTTTTTGAAGCGGGCAATGAAATTTCAATTCCAGTGACCGACAGCTTCTAACGGGCAACTCCTCAACCAAAAATAGTGCCTACACTTCCTTCATATCTAGCACAATAAAATCAACAGGAAAGATAAATTGATCCATTTTCACTAGGACATCTTCTATTACTCCTTTAAGATAGGTTATTGAATGATATGCTAACTTTAGAGTTACAGTAATTGGGGATATTTCTCCTAATCTCAATTTCTTAAATATTTATAATGGCATAAGGTTGATGCTTGCACCTAAATCACATAAAACTTTCCCATAAATTTGTCTCTTATTACATATGAAATTGTGAAGCTACTAGGATCTTTAAGCTTTTTAGGAAGCTTTTTCTGAATTATAGCTCTACACTCCTCACTAAGTGCAGTAGTCTCGTTATCTTCAAACTTCCTTTTTTTTGTTAAGAATATCCTTCATAAGTGTCACATAGCTTGACATTTGTTTTAAGGCTTCAACAAATGGAATATTAATTGTAAGCTTCTTAAGAATTTCAAAAAATTTTAAAAAATGTTTATCCAACTTTTGTTGTCAGAGCCTCTGAGTAAATGGAGGTGGTGGTTTTCCAAGTTAACTTTAAGTGCAGAAATAAGTCTCTCTAAAACTTTTGGAGTGTCCTCTTCTGGTTCTTCAATCTTCTCTCTCTACTTCAGTTTCTTTTGGAACCCTACCTTCCAATTCTCTTCCGCTTCTAAGTTAAATGGCTTTTACTTGGTCTTTATTATGGCCTTTTGGATTTACTTCTATATTACTATGAAGTTTTCCATGGGATCTATTACTTAATGAATTTGTTATTTGTCTCAACTGATTCTCAATATTTCTAATTGTAGCTCCTTGACTTTGTAATTGATTTTCCATTTGTAACACCACTTCTTCTATAGACAACTTTTTCTCCTTAAATTGTGGATTACTTTTAAAACCTAGAGGACAAGTAGGTCTATATATTCTATTTCCTTAGTTGTTCTAATTTCCCAATGTTTTTATTTAATTTTTCCCCCATTACTGATTATTACCATCCGAAGTATTATTGCAGTTAAAGTTGGGATGGTTCTTCCAATTTAGGTTATAATAGTTTGAATATGGGTTTTTCTGCTTGTTTTTTATGGCATTCAAAGTTTCTAATGATGCTTGAGAATATACCATTTGACATAATGAATTCTCTTCAATCATTGCAATTGGTTGAGAAAAATTCATTCCAAATTAGTCTAACTTCCTTGAAATTGCAGCAGTTTGATTTGCTAACATAGCAAAAGCATCAGTTTCTTGAATGTTTGTTACTTTCTTAAGATTTACCCTTTCAGAAGACTATTGAAAATTATTTTTAGTCATTTCTTCAATTAAAGAATAAGCGTCATTAAATGGTTTCAACATTAATGAACCACCAGCAGTGGCATCAATAATAGATCTAAGAAATCCAGGTAATCCATTATAAAAGGCTTGAATTCTTAACAAATCTGGTATAACATTGTGTGGACACTTTCTTAAGAGTTCTTTAAATCATTCTCATGCTTCATAAATAGATTTCCCTTCAAATTGGCAAAAAGATGTAATATTATTTCTAAGCTTCACAATTTTCTTATGGTGGAAAATATTTAGCAAGGAATTTCTTTGCTAAATCACCCCAAGTTCTGATAGATCTAGGTGATAACAAATGTAACCATATCTTAGCGTTATCCCTTAGTGAGAAAGGAATTAATCTGAGTCTTATAGCATCATCTGATTCACCAACATACATAAATGTAGCACACAATTCTAGAAAATTGGCAAGAAGTAAATTTGGATCTTCAGTTAGTGTTCCCTCAAACTGAATATATCATACTATTTAGATAATAACAGGTTGAAGCTCAAATGAATTACCCATTACAGTGAGTTTTTGAATACTACAATGAAGCTCATCCACCGTTGGGTTTGCATAATCTCTTAAAGGTCTAAAATCTTCAAGATTTTGATTATTTTGATTTGTGATTTCTCAAAATTTTTCAGTAATTTTTATTTTTTTTAATTTTTCTAATGGTTCTTTCTAATTCAGAATCATAAGGCACAATTCTTGCAAAATTTAAACTATGCATACATTACTATATAACACATAAAATAAAACAAAATAAAATAAAATAAAGACACACAAACAAGAACTTAATATAAAAGCAACATTACAATATTCCTATAATAAATCTTAAAGTATAAATAAGACCTTATAAAAACAAAAATTTTTCTTTCTAAAAACCTCTTTCAAAATTTTGTAATTCTCCCCGGCAAGGGTGCCAAAAACTTGATCCCGACTTTCTATATTGATATTTATTGCAATGTATGTGATTATATGCTTAATTTCCTTAATAATAATTCTTAATTTGCAACAGTGCCAAAAACTTGATCTCAAGCAGAAGCTAGGTAAATTCTTTACTATGAAGTAAATAAGAATAAAGTTATAATATTTAAATATGGGATACTATGCAAGTGTATGTATTGTTATCAAGTAATATAGGACTTTTTCATTAGCCCTAATATCGTACCCACAGGGAAAACTGGTAATATGCACTTTATAAAACAGGAGAAATTAGATAACAAAATTTTAATTATAAAAAAATTCTTACTTAACCTTAAGATGCTATAATAGGAATGAAAGTTTGATTCTTTTTCTAATTTTTGGATATATGAAAATAAAAGTAAACAACTAATCAACTTAACTAAACACATGCAAGATGAAGATAATGTAAATAAAATATCTTTTTCCTTATCGTGAATTAAGTATAGAACTTATGTTGTGGAAGTATATTAATTGTGTTGTGTCAAATAAGAGCAATATTATTCTTTACCCTTACTAGAGATGCTATAAATAATATTAGCTAATCTATAGTTTGAATAGTCTTGAAGACCAGTTTGGTAGGGAAGATACTAGCTCTCACTCTAGAGTTCCCTCTTCTCCCTCTACCTTGGGGCTAACATCTCGTATCAAAACCTAAAACTATAAATCAAATTAAGAGCTTTAGTCTGTCACTCTAAAGTCCTCTAATTCTACACCCATGAAAGTTTATTGCCCTATTTATGTGCACGCAACCCCATGAATTACATTCTCATCCATGAAATTAAATGCGACTCTTACCATTTGTTGACTGAGACAATACCATCTTGGGTCTTACATGCTCTCACAACATGTATTAACATCTTAATTGGCAATAATAAAAAAGTAAATGAAGTATAAGGTTTCAAATCATCACAACTTCTTCAAACATTGAAGTCTAATACTTCACAAAACTTCCTTTCAATACTTAATAACTTATCTTTTTAAGGAAAAAGATAAAGAAAACTACTAATAATCCATGGAGAAAACACAACCACACTTGACTTTAAAGGTAGAAATCATGCACATAAACAAGAAATCTAAATTAAAACTAAATGTAGTCAATAAGATAAACACTTATCTCAAATTCTCTCCACCAAATTTCTTGAAGTTTCTTTGAATTCTCTTCCTTCACTCACAATACAAACTAAAACTCAAAAAAAAAGAAAAGCAGCGTAGCGGTGGCGGCAGTTACATGGATGGATGATGGTTGTTGGTTAGGATTGGATCACCTCTCCCTTTGATGATCTAAGTCTTTTTTATAAAAATAAAAAAGGTGTTTTGGTGTCTCTTCAAAATTTGTCTCCATTCAATAATCTTCTAGAAGTTGCCTCCTTTCAGAAGCCAATTGAATGAATTTTCATGTCCATGAGCTATTTCCTACATTTTTACCAAGGATTGCTTCAAACACCTCTTCAAAAAAATTCATCTAAATTCAATGAATCATCAAATAACTACTTCTGGCACTTAAACATGAGGTACCTAGTGCAAAGGTATGGTTCTCTCTGTATAACTGACACATTAGCACCAGCCTTGGGCGCTTCAGTTCATTTTTTTGTACCTTCTTTATTTTTTCTGCAAATATGTTCCTTTTCACTCCTTTTATCATTTTTCATCCATTTGATTGTACCTGAAAGAAAAACACACAAATACCTTTCATTAAAGTGCAATGTCTCAAAAAAATGTATAAAAATGTGTATAAAAAGACTATATATTTTAGATGTATCAGAAAAAAGTCTGCAGCAAGCCTCCTCCTCCTCTCTAACTAAGCCTCTTCTTCCCCTCTAGTAAACTCCACCATTTATTCTTTTTAATTTTTTTTTAAAAAATATTTTTGTAAGTCTATCTAGGCTAGGTTAACTAAATTTCCTTAGATTAGGCCTGAGTTTGGATTTGACTCAGTTTGACCCAAACCTAGCCTAACCATTCACTTAACCAAAACCTAGCTCACTTTTTAACCTAAACCCTAGATCTAACCCAACCTAGGTCTAGCTCAAACCCTAACCTAAACTTTAGACCGGACCCGACCTAGACCTAGCTCAAAGCCTAGCCTAAACTCTAGATCTGACCTAACTTTGGTCTAATTAAAGCCTTGCTCAAACCATAATCTAAACCCTAGACATGATTCGACACTGATCTAACCTAAACCTAAATAAAATCTAAGCCAAAATGGATTAACATAGCTTAACCAGGGTAAAACCTAAAAGAAAACTAATCCAACCAAGGTTAAACTAACTCAACTCACATCAAACCTAAAGAAAACCTTACCCAACTGATCTAACCTAATCTTGGTCAAACATAAGAAAAAATAATCCAATTCTAAGTCAACTCGGGTCAAACCCAAATTAAGCCTAACCCAACCCATGTCAACCCAAACTAACCCAGATCAAACCAGAATAAAAACTAAGCTGATATCGGGCAACCCAACTTAACTCGGGACCAACCGTACTTAACTTAGGGCAAACCAAAATTAACTGATTCTGATTCTCTTTATATATGTTAAAGAAATGTACGTGATTATATTCTTAATTCTTCTTTACTTATATTTCTTACTTTGCAACGGTGCCAAAAACTTATTCCTGAGCAAAAGCTAAGTAAAATCTTGACTTTGAAGCGAATAAGAGTACACTTATAATATTTAAATATGGAATACTACGCAAGTATACGTATCATTATCAATTAATATAGGACCTTTTTATTATGCCACAAATATCGAACCCACAGGAAAAAATACAATATGCAACTAAAATCAGAAGAAACTAGATAACAAAATTCTACTTGGCAAAATATTCTTACTTAAACTCTAGATGCTATAATAGAAATGAAAGTTTGATTCTTTTTGTAATTTTTGATAATTAAAAGTAAAGTAAACAACCAATTAACTTAACTAGATATTTGCAAGATAAAGGCAATATAAATAAAATATTATTTTCCTTATAATGAATAAAAAACAAGTACTGCAGTTCTGTTGTGGAAGTATTCTAATTGTGTTGTGCAAAATTAGTGCAAGAATATTCTTTAGACTTACTAGAGATGTTATAAAGAACATTAGTTAATCTACAATATGAATATTCTTTAGCCTTACTAGAGATACTAGCTCTCACTCTAGAGTTCCCTCTTTTCCCTCCACCTGGGGGCTAACATCTTGTATAAAAACCTAAAATTATAAATAAAATTGGGGGCTTTAGCCAGTCAATTTAAAGTCCTCTAATTCTACACCTTTCAAAGTTTATTTTTGCATTTATTTACACTCAACCCCATGAACTACATTCTCATCCATGAAATAAAATGTGGTTCTTATCGTTTGTTGACTGAGACAATATTATCTCATATCTTACATGTTCTCACAATGGGTATTAATATCTTAACTCGCCAAATGAAGAAGTAAATGAAGTACAAGGTTTAAAATTATCACAACTTCTTCGAGCGTTAAAGACTACCACTTCACACAACTTCCATCCAACACTTAATCATTTTTCATTTTAAGGAAAAAGATAAAGAAAACTACTCAAATTTTATGAAGAAAACATAACAACACTTGAGTTTGAAAGTAGAAATCATGCACACAAACAAGAAGTCTAAATTAAATCCAAATGTAGTCATAAAGATTGAAACTTATCTCAAAATCCTCTCCTCCAAAGTCTTGAAGTTCCTTTTAACCTTTTCATTCACTTACAATACAAACTACAACTTAAAATAAAAAGAAAAATAGGTGGCAATGGCAACGATAGACGGCTGCGGCGGCGGTGTGTGGTGGTTGGCTCTGGATCGATCTCATGGATGATGATGATTTTTTCAATCTAAGAATTCTTTTATAATTTTTTAAAAGTTGCCTTGGTATCTCTTCAAAAGGTGTCCCCATTCAAAGAATATTTTATAAGTTGCCTCCTCTCAAAAGCGACTTGAATGAATTTTTGTGATATTAACTAGTTCCCATGTTTTCACCAAGGGTTACTTTAAAATTTTCTTCAAAAAATCTTCTAAATTCAATGAATCATTAAGTAACTAATTTTGGTGCTTAAGCGCAAGGTACCTAGTGGTTAGGCGCGACTCTCTCTGTTCAACTAGAGCGTAAGCACCCGTCCTGGGCACTCAGGCGCCTTAGTTCATTTTCACACCTTTTTTATTTTTGCTCCAAATTTTATCATTTTTCACTCCTTTTACTATTTTTCATCCATTTGACTTTAACTTAAAGAAAAACACACAAATACCTTTCATTAAAGTGCAATGTCTCAAAAAATAGGTATAAAAATGTGTACATAAAGACTATATATTTTAGGTATATCAAAATTCCCCAAACATAAAATGTTACTTGTCCTCAAGTGACACTCCAATCTTTTAAAATCAAATAAGTAGATTATGTAGATGAGTTTCTTTAGGATATTCTAAATTTTGATGTAGAAATATTCAATTTAGAAAAAAACTTCAGTGAATGAGAACAACTTANATGTTACTTGTCCTCAAGTGACACTCCAATATTTTAAAATCAAATAAGTAGATTATGTAGATGAGTTTATTTAGGATATTCTAAATTTTGATGTAGAAATATTCAATTTAGAAAAAAACTTCAGTGAATGAGAACAACTTAGAGTTTAGAATTTTTAAATTGAAGAAATATGAAAATATGAGTTCCTATCTAGTTTAGAAATAATGTAAATTCTCCAAATATAGAGTTTAGGCATTCTATCTTCTCCACTTTAAATTTTTTATTAAGAATAATTATACTTACTATATTATATTCTTATGCTTAAGAGTTTCTCAAGTTTTATACTTTAAAAAGATTAGATGTGAAATCAATTTTTAATTAAGCACTAATCCTCAAGCTTCTTCTCCCTTTTTCACTTACTTTATATATATATATATATATATATATATATNCTTAGTATATTATATCATGCTTAAGAGTTTCTCAAGTTTTATACTTTAAAAAGATTAGATGTGGAATCAATTTTTAATTAAGCACTAATCCTCAAGCTTCTTCTCCTTTTTTCACTTACTTTATATATATATATATATATATATATATAGACAACACACACACACACACACATACACACTTCAAACAAGGATTACTTTATTTGGATGGGCCTTTAATGATTTTGAATTCCACTCTTCCTTTCCTAAAGCAAAGAGTTGATATATTTCCTTTACTTAAGAACATAATAATAGTTTGAAATTTACTTTCAATAAAAGAAATTTAAGTTTTGAAAATAAAAGTCTAATCCATCTAAATTTTTCAAAAATACAACTTCTCCTAGTGAAGATAGTTACATGGTATTTATCATTTCCACACTAAAAATTGTTAACTTTAAGTTTTTCTTCATTATTATAGGTTTAACTAAATTCTCTTACTCATTTCTATATTCAAAATTTTACTTCNACTTCAAACAAGGATTACTTTATTTGGATAGGCCTTTAATGATTTTGAATTCCACTCTTTCTTTCCTAAAGCAAAGAGTTGATATATTTCCTTTACTTAAGAACATAATAATAGTTTGAAAATTACTTTCAATAAAAGAAATTCAAGTTTTGTATAAAAGTCTAATCCATCTAAATTTTTCAAAAATACTTCTCCAAGTGAAGATAGTTACATGGTATTTATCATTTCCACACTAAAAATTGTTAAGTTTAAGTTTTTCTTCATTATTATAGGTTTAACTAAATTCTCTTACTCATTTCTATATTCAAAATTTTACTTCCCTAATATAACTTCATATACATGATAATTTCTCTTCAAATCAAAATCAAATTTATTTGTAGTACATTTGAGAACAAATAAATTTCAAGTTTTTAGAAAAGTTTTTATCCCACCTAAACTTAAATTTTTAATAATATAAAACATTTTAGCATCATATATATACATGCAGGATTGAAAACTAAAAAAAACACGCTTGCAAGAATTTTTACATCTTAAATATACCAACACAAAAATTTAAAATAGGACTAAAAATTAAATAGATTAAATTTTAATTTTCTTAACATATAGATATTCATTAGACTTCTATGNTATTTTAGCATCATATATATACAGGCAGGAATGAAAACTAAAAAAACATGCTTGCAGGAATTTTTACATCTTAAATATACCAACACAAAAATTAAAAATAGGACTAAAAATTAAATAGATTAAATTTTAATTTTCTTAACATATAGATATTCATTAGACTTCTATGCAGTGGAGCATAACATGAAAGCAAACAAACACACTAACATACATTCAGGACTGTAACATAAAGAAATAACCTAGTATTAATTTGAAAATTTTAAACATGAAGTTCTTAAGAGACAATTAGTAATATTCTAAACCTTCATAAGATTCATAATTAAGTTCAACATATATTAACTAAATACACAAAAAAATAAAGTTAACACAATTACTACCACAAAAACAAAATAACTAACCACAAGAACATGAATACATCACAATAGTGTATTAACAAAACAAAACTAACAGTCTCAACAAGTACAACTCAAAACAAAACAACATTACAGTATAATTGTACCACAAAAAGTTCACAACAACAATAAACAAAACTAAACTATGGAACTCATTCTAATCATTCTCCTTCTCATCAGCATCATTATCGTCACTATGCCAAACAGCTGCAGGCTCATATGATGAATATTTTGGATATTGAGGGAAAGCTACACTCTGGTCACCTCTCATGAGGTTTTTCATAGATGAGTGGAATTTCTCCTCATAATCACTGTCTCGTCATATCTCCATCTATATGATATGGAAAATTATCTAAATTCAATGCCTTATCAGCAATATAGTTGATTTTGTCCAATATCCTCTGCAATAATTGTGATTGTGAATCACATCCAAAAGTCTGAACTTGTGATGTCAAAGTACGTGAAGTACAAGCTCGAGATGTAGAAGCATTTGAATTGCTAGAAAATCCTCCTCTCCAGCCAAAAATCAAATGATATGAATAAGATCTCAGATTGACACTAGTAATGGGCTTGAGTGGCTGTGGTATCTCCTTCCAGCTATCAAATATTACACTTGCTTGCTCGCATAATGAAAAGATCAAGGATGTGAATACCAAACCTGCAGTAGTAACAATGACGATAGAACTGGTGATAAAATAATAAATCAGAGCTCCAATATCAATGGGCTTGAACTGCTGAATATTATAGTTCAATTTTGCTTCATCTCGGGCCACTTCAATGAGGTGATTTGTTGGCATCAGATGAGCAAAAATAAAGTAGTGACACACCTTCACTGTGGCATCCAACTTTGAAGTGGGGAAGTTGACTCTTCTTTCATTAGTAATCTTCTATAATCCCCTTCCACCAGTCAATGATGAAATAATCTAATCTAACTCCTCCTTGTTTGGACTATAGTTTGAATAAAAGCATAATGTGGTAGGGGTAATTGATAGAATTGATTTATTACCTCTAGTGATAAAGGTACTTATTTCCCTCTAACCATGACTCCATCTTCTTCATCCTCGGGGAGATTTGTATAAAACTCCCGAACAACAGAGGTAACGACCACAACGAAAAGCAATGAAAATGCTCCCACTGTTATAGAACAATCACATCCTCTACTGCTCCACCTGGACTCTTGAAACTCTACTCGGGGATCAATTTCCTTGACTGCAGTGCATCACTGTATCGATCCTGATCTCTTGAACTAACAAATTTGTTTAAATCAAAATGAGCTTTTCCTTTGCTCCTCTTCATCCTTGGGAGCATTTCTAAAAGTCATATAAATTTTACAATAAATCCCAAATTCAACTCTAAATCATTAAACTACCCTCCTAAAAGCTTAAAATACCACTTATATGTATTTTTCATAGATTTTTCTTAAATTTTCACCATGAATAGTTTTTTTTGGTCAAATCCATAATGTGCTCAAAATACATGTTGAAAATAAAAAATTTTTGCATATAAGTGAAGCTCATACCTTAAGAAGATCAAATTTAATGAATTTTGCTTGAAACCACCAAGAAATCTTCACACAAGATGTTGTCATAACTCTCCAAATTGCAAAAATTGAAGGTAGGAGATGAAGTTGGGAAAAAAAGGAGTTTTTTAGCCCAAAAATTCACTTTAAACCGTTTGCAAACCGGTTAACGTGAACCAGCGCTTAAGCGTGAATGGTTCGATGCTTAGGCTCCAATCTCTCGGGTTAGCCTACGCTTAAGTGTGGGGTCTTGGTGCATAAGCGCCAGTGCAAAAATTTTGGCATTTGTGGTTTTAAGTAACATGCACTTCTAGCCTAAGTCAGGACTCCTAAATGGTCTTATAAATCATT